>JARACY010005371.1:0-22114 GCA_029255725.1 Scrobipalpa atriplicella | reverse complement strand
CTGTTCATTTGCAAACTTTATTGTGAATTGAGAGGAATGCGGAAATTTCGTCGCAGTATCTTGATTTTTTCAAATATTTGGTATTCTTCAGTGTTTTCCCATTTGTAGGATTTTGCAACCTGATTATCTGACGAGAAAAACTACTTAGTGCTTCGGAGGGCATGTTACCTCCTTCCTCTTTCGTTACACAAACCATGTCAGACAACTTTAGAAGGTTTAAAAAAATAACTAAGATTGATCGAGTCATTTGGCGACTAAATAACCCTAGAAGAAGAATGAGTATATCTGTAGCCCGAACATATTGCTTAAAATAGTCTGCCGAAGCATCCCTTCCGACCTTCGATCTTTGATTAATGGCCCTTAGTCCACAATGGACGAATTTATTGGACAACAAAGGGCTTTTGACCCAAATAACCAACGGTCTAAGGGCTTTACAAGTCTACTATATAAACGTGTATGTAATTATTATTAATATAGAACTTTCCGTCGGATCTTTCGTCAACTTGACAACCTTTCCCTATCTACTCGAAAATCAAAAGACAGGTAAAAAATCGTTCGATGAAGGTACAGTATTCTAAATTTATTGTAGCATTTTTAAATTTTACCTACATTCTTGTTGTATGCCGTATACCTTCTCTATATTTAGGCACAGAGTCGCAAATTTAAGGGGATGTTCAACTTTAGGGAGATATTTTTCATACTTGTTGTAGTGCTGGCAAACTCTACTTACTGGTTTAAAAGTTATTTTACTGTATGCTAGAGAAGAGCAGCAGCACTTGAGCGATAAAATAATTTAACGTATTGAAATTCCATTCCAATTTATTGTAAAATGTTATCTTATGGACAATCACCAATTACAAGTAGGACAGTAACTAAAACTAATGAAACCTCCAAGATTAAAACTTTATTTACGAAAAGTTTACTGTTAAAAAAGCAAATCGAACATAAAAGATGGCACATAAACTTTGATTTACGGCTTACAATTTCGGACTATTTCCATTCATTGCTTGTTTATTCTCCGTGTTTCGGTGTGTATCTGTGTATTTTATTGCCGGTATAAAACTTGTCCTCATAACGCCATCGATAAATATTCTGATCAGATTGAATAATTCAAGTCGGAATTCGTTTGCAAGCTGCGTTTCTTGTATGGCTGTTTACACACTGCGGTGCCACTGCAAAGTCTCTCTTGTAATATGGACCCTTGGCGTCGGAGCGCCGCCGCATGTAAAGGTCCATGCAAATCCAAGGGAGACTAAGGCCCGTAATTATAATCAGCTCTCAAGAGTGACAGCGAGTTTGAGTTCGTATCAGAAATGTCATTTCAGTACAAAACGGGCTGTCAAATCCATACTTAATATTGCTCTCAATCTTGAGATCGCTTTATAAATACGAGCCTAAGTAGTGCAACCGGTGCCGCTACATCAAACATTTCGCGTTGCACAGGGGGTCGATAGTGCCTAAATACAGCTCCCTAGGGCCAGCAATCTACTTTCAGGAACTCGCTAACTATATTCTTCCGGGGACAGGCAGATACAACAAAAAATCTTAATTTGAGTAGTTGTGGAATGGCCACCGCCAAAACTTGTACCATCAACTTAATTCCAAGGATTGCTTTGCTCTTCAGTTTAGTTCAGGCAGTTCAGGCTTTGGCCATATCTAGCAAAAAATATCATGCTTTTCACGCCTTTCGACTTCTATTTTCTGCCAAAAAACTATTGTATAGTTTGGCAGATTTTGTATAATTTGTAAAACTGTACTGCCAAAGTAGATAAACTATTTTTTTATGCGTATTTTCTATGTAGATTTAACCCCTTAAAAAATTCAATACTTTCTAATCAGAAACTCGAAGTTTCAGACCTTTCAAAATGCCTTCAAATTTCAATACCTACTCCTAAACCACTAGCAAATATACGTCAGGCCACATTTAATGCTAATGACTTCACCAAAAAGTAATTTGGCGCAATCAACTCAACGGAAAGTTACTTTATATCCCTCTGAGGCTGGGGGTGTCTACGTGACGAAATGTCCATTTAGGCTTCTTTATCAGTACTTTTCAACACTTGGTGATATCCATTGCTTTGTGTTTTAATAGCCTCTTTGGTCTAGTGGACTGAGTCTTGGACTGGAAAATCGGAAGTATATTTTTAAAGTAATTTGGCGCAATCATTCCAATCGAAACTTCGAAAGTCACTGAGGCTGAGGGTGTGCAGGTGTCTACGTGACGAAATGTCCATTTGTACCTCTTCATCAGTACACTTCAATATTGCTGCACCAGTCTCTCGCTCTTCTAGCCTGAGCCTTGGTCTCTCGATTAGGTTCCATTTCCACGCGAAAGACAGAAATTTTATAACATCCCATCTGAAATTGAAAGATTGATATACTGAAAGCTGCTTTGGAAACCGTTCTGGAGATAATCATTGAGGAACGGCAGAAAGGGACAGAACAAATCCACCACTCATTCATGCATTACACCTTAAAGGAGCAATGTATCTCGCACAAAACGACAAACTATGTAAGCTGACTTGACAAACGGTTCTGGAGAAAATTGAGGAACGTCAGAAAGGGAGAGAACGATTCTACCACTCATTCCTGCAGGTTCGGAATTTTCATTTAGTCCGCTCAAGGAGATATCATTAATAAAGTGATTAGAGAGGCGGTGGGCGAAACTCCATAAGAATTGCTAGGCAATCAGAATTTATCCTAATTGGATGTTCGTCGCCAATAATAATCGGATTTGCGATTTTATTGGATTATGATATTGGGAGGAAGATATCGAAAAGTTAAAATAACTGGCAAAGGACGGTTATACACACTTTTACAAGGAAAGGGTTCCGTATTAATTATTTTTTTACTATAAGATTAGAAACCTCGTTATGGTTTTAAAAGATCTACTTACCTAATCACTTTTGTACTCAGATACATATCGACATTTAGTACTCAATATACTATGCTTATGTCCAGCATGATAATGATGATAACTATGCATGAGCTCATTTTGTCGCAAAGAATTACTACTTGGCTCTGCATGACTTATTCAGTTAGGTTTAATTGTGCAAGAGACGAAGTATTTGTAAAATCAAAATAATTTAATAGAATAAGTCATGCAGAGCCAAGTAGTAATTCTTTGCGACAAAATGAGCTCATGCATAGTTATCATCATTATCATGCTGGACATAAGCATAGTATATTGAGTACTAAATGTCGATATGTATCTGAGTACAAAAGTGATTAGGTAAGTAGATCTTTTAAAACCATAACGAGGTTTCTAATCTTATAGTAAAAAAATAATTAATACGGAACCCTTTCCTTGTAAAAGTGTGTATAACCGTCCTTTGCCAGTTATTTTAACTTTTCGATATCTTCCTCCCAATATCATAATCCAATAAAATCGCAAATCCGATTATTATTGGCGACGAACATCCAATTAGGATAAATTCTGATTGCCTAGCAATTCTTATGGAGTTTCGCCCACCGCCTCTCTAATCACTTTATTAATGATATCTCCTTGAGCGGACTAAATGAAAATTCCGAACCTGCAGGAATGAGTGGTAGAATCGTTCTCTCCCTTTCTGACGTTCCTCAATTTTCTCCAGAACCGTTTGTCAAGTCAGCTTACATAGTTTGTCGTTTTGTGCGAGATACATTGCTCCTTTAAGGTGTAATGCATGAATGAGTGGTGGATTTGTTCTGTCCCTTTCTGCCGTTCCTCAATGATTATCTCCAGAACGGTTTCCAAAGCAGCTTTCAGTATATCAATCTTTCAATTTCAGATGGGATGTTATAAAATTTCTGTCTTTCGCGTGGAAATGGAACCTAATCGAGAGACCAAGGCTCAGGCTAGAAGAGCGAGAGACTGGTGCAGCAATATTGAAGTGTACTGATGAAGAGGTACAAATGGACATTTCGTCACGTAGACACCTGCACACCCTCAGCCTCAGTGACTTTCGAAGTTTCGATTGGAATGATTGCGCCAAATTACTTTAAAAAATATACTTCCGATTTTCCAGTCCAAGACTCAGTCCACTAGACCAAAGAGGCTATTAAAACACAAAGCAATGGATATCACCAAGTGTTGAAAAGTACTGATAAAGAAGCCTAAATGGACATTTCGTCACGTAGACACCCCCAGCCTCAGAGGGATATAAAGTAACTTTCCGTTGAGTTGATTGCGCCAAATTACTTTTTGGTGAAGTCATTAGCATTAAATGTGGCCTGACGTATATTTGCTAGTGGTTTAGGAGTAGGTATTGAAATTTGAAGGCATTTTGAAAGGTCTGAAACTTCGAGTTTCTGATTAGAAAGTATTGAATTTTTTAAGGGGTTAAATCTACATAGAAAATACGCATAAAAAAATAGTTTATCTACTTTGGCAGTACAGTTTTACAAATTATACAAAATCTGCCAAACTATACAATAGTTTTTTGGCAGAAAATAGAAGTCGAAAGGCGTGAAAAGCATGATATTTTTTGCTAGATATGGCCAAAGCCTGAACTGCCTGAACTAAACTGAAGAGCAAAGCAATCCTTGGAATTAAGTTGATGGTACAAGTTTTGGCGGTGGCCATTCCACAACTACTCAAATTAAGATTTTTTGTTGTATCTGCCTGTCCCCGGAAGAATATAGTTAGCGAGTTCCTGAAAGTAGATTGCTGGCCCTAGGGAGCTGTATTTAGGCACTATCGACCCCCTGTGCAACGCGAAATGTTTGATGTAGCGGCACCGGTTGCACTACTTAGGCTCGTATTTATAAAGCGATCTCAAGATTGAGAGCAATATTAAGTATGGATTTGACAGCCCGTTTTGTACTGAAATGACATTTCTGATACGAACTCAAACTCGCTGTCACTCTTGAGAGCTGATTATAATTACGGGCCTTAGTCTCCCTTGGATTTGCATGGACCTTTACATGCGGCGGCGCTCCGACGCCAAGGGTCCATATTACAAGAGAGACTTTGCAGTGGCACCGCAGTGTGTAAACAGCCATACAAGAAACGCAGCTTGCAAACGAATTCCGACTTGAATTATTCAATCTGATCAGAATATTTATCGATGGCGTTATGAGGACAAGTTTTATACCGGCAATAAAATACACAGATACACACCGAAACACGGAGAATAAACAAGCAATGAATGGAAATAGTCCGAAATTGTAAGCCGTAAATCAAAGTTTATGTGCCATCTTTTATGTTCGATTTGCTTTTTTAACAGTAAACTTTTCGTAAATAAAGTTTTAATCTTGGAGGTTTCATTAGTTTTAGTTACTGTCCTACTTGTAATTGGTGATTGTCCATAAGATAACATTTTACAATAAATTGGAATGGAATTTCAATACGTTAAATTATTTTATCGCTCAAGTGCTGCTGCTCTTCTCTAGCATACAGTAAAATAACTTTTAAACCAGTAAGTAGAGTTTGCCAGCACTACAACAAGTATGAAAAATATCTCCCTAAAGTTGAACATCCCCTTAAATTTGCGACTCTGTGCCTAAATATAGAGAAGGTATACGGCATACAACAAGAATGTAGGTAAAATTTAAAAATGCTACAATAAATTTAGAATACTGTACCTTCATCGAACGATTTTTTACCTGTCTTTTGATTTTCGAGTAGATAGGGAAAGGTTGTCAAGTTGACGAAAGATCCGACGGAAAGTTCTATATTAATAATAATTACATACACGTTTATATAGTAGACTTGTAAAGCCCTTAGACCGTTGGTTATTTGGGTCAAAAGCCCTTTGTTGTCCAATAAATTCGTCCATTGTGGACTAAGGGCCATTAATCAAAGATCGAAGGTCGGAAGGGATGCTTCGGCAGACTATTTTAAGCAATATGTTCGGGCTACAGATATACTCATTCTTCTTCTAGGGTTATTTAGTCGCCAAATGACTCGATCAATCTTAGTTATTTTTTTAAACCTTCTAAAGTTGTCTGACATGGTTTGTGTAACGAAAGAGGAAGGAGGTAACATGCCCTCCGAAGCACTAAGTAGTTTTTCTCGTCAGATAATCAGGTTGCAAAATCCTACAAATGGGAAAACACTGAAGAATACCAAATATTTGAAAAAATCAAGATACTGCGACGAAACTTTGCCATTTAAAAATCTAAAAATTAAAAGTTTGCAAATTCTATCGCTGTTCATTAGCAACAATTTTGTGAATGAGAGGAACGCGGGAAATTCTCGCAGGAAGTTTAATAAGTAGATGTTGTGTGGAATTTCAAGATGGCGGGGCGTTCATGCAAATCTCAGGTGTGTTGTTAATGAAAGATAACAACTTTCTCTGTTGCTTTGGGTTCTGGATATGGAGGTAATAGGCTAATTGCCGGCAAAAAATATGATTCGTTTCAATTAGGCTATTTTTTATAGCTCGAAAATAATGACCGTCTGTTGTCCAGAATGAACAAAAAGAGAAAAAAGAAAATGCTTACAATACAATATACTTTATCTACACTCATGTCGTAAATCCTTCATTTACTTATCAGAAACGCTAAGCAAATGATATACCTTTCGATGCAGCCGTGACTAAGGAACCATACAAATTTCATTTCGTTATCGCAAAGCTGTAACAAAATGAAGTTTTTTTTTTTAATTTTTACGCAGATGCTTGCTATTTGAGCAAACTAGAAAAGAAGAAATAATGACTACTTTATTTTTTCTTTAATTTAAATTTGTTGTATGAGTGTAGATAAACTATTGTATGAAACTCGCTGCGCTCGTTTCATAAACCACACTCGTGTTAAATATCCCTCATTATGCAACAGTTACATAAATAGCTATTATTGCACTTAAGTAAACTCATACCATAGTAAGACACAATAACAAAAAAAATACAACACAACACAGGCAGGCGCCTTTATTGTTAAGGTAGCAATTTCTGCACATCTCTACTTCTAATCATTGATTACGAAAACGTAGATCCTTCGTTGTTGTATGAGTGTAGATAAACTATTGTATGAAACTCGCTGCGCTCGTTTCATAAACCACACTCGTGTTAAATATCCCTCATTATGCAACAGTTACATAAATAGCTATTATTGCACTTAAGTAAACTCATACCATAGTAAGACACAATAACAAAAAAAATACAACACAACACAGGCAGGCGCCTTTATTGTTAAGGTAGCAATTTCTGCACATCTCTACTTCTAATCATTGATTACGAAAACGTAGATCCTTCCGAGTGAAAAATCTAGTAATTTTTATGTCATTAACAATATTGTAGATAAAGGGTTATTGTGTCTCTTCTCTACCGAAAAATCGTCGATACGAATTCGATTTAGGCATTGAGGAGTACACAGCAATAGATCTGTCAGCAAATAAATTTCAATTTAGCATACAAACATCGCGGTTTGTTTACGAGCACATTCGGAGCACGATCTGCGTGGGATTAGAACCGCGTAAACAGGTTGTGCCAAAGCGCTCCAAATATATTATTTATTAATATGCATCGTTTTGAGCGAGTTCCACGAGCTAACCCCAGCAGTGGGGGGGCTTCAACAAATGGACATTAAAATTTAAGAGGATTCGCAGATAGCCATACGAAATGATGATAATTAATAAGTATGTAGATTAAACACGAAACACACACGATCACACTCATAGCCCCCACTAGGATTCACTGTATCAGGGTGCCACAGTCATACACAGAAATAACCACAAAGAACACCCAGACCCAGAAACAGATATTTAAATTCATCAGTCAAATATCATCTGCCCGGCCGGGAATTTTGTAAGTGTATTTGTTAGGTTAGGTTAGATAGGATATATGGATAAACTTAGAAACGGCTTTAATCATTCATCATTAAGAAGTTACTTGAAGTAATAGTTTCTTTACTACTGGTAACACCGTGGTCGAAAAAGCTGGTTACATCAATAAAAAAAATGTGAAGCCAACTACCGTTACCAAACGAAAAAAAAAAACTCTAATTATTTTTTTATCGCAATATTTTAAACCTTGGTCGGCACAGCAGTTTTGTGGCGCTGTGGAACAGACCACGTAAATCTCTTCACAGACAAATACTGTGTTTTGCCGAATCGATGTTCTACAGCGGGTTTATTGCTTTCAAGAAATCGGTCATTGCGAGCCTAATTCGTCATTAAAACAAATAATTCTGGCTCCTGTAGTTTTAGAAATTATTTGGTATAGTTAGTAGATAGATGAACTTCCATTGCAATAAAGATTTGAAGTCTGATTTTATTTACACTGTTTCTTTTCTTTTTATTGAAAAGTTATCCTACAGTTGGCTTTTTCCACAGGCTAGCCTGTGATGCCATTACTTTCTAACTAGTTCGATTGATTCTTCGCGATTCAACGTATTGAATGCAAGATTGAATCAAATAAATACATATCAGGTTTGACAGGTACTGTCAGGTTAGTTAACTGCGCCGTATTTGGTAGCTTACCATTTTCGTGATTCAATGAACGGTTAGACCACTCCCAGCAGCTTTTATCGACCGATATACATCAAGCTATGCAGTTAGAAGTAAAATAAATTGGTAAATCAGTTCATAACAAAATTAAATGTCAAAAGTCAAATATTGAAATATCATTCTTAAAGGTTGTTCTAAAAGCTAATAAAAGGATATCATAATATCCTGAAAAGTACGGCGATAGAGTCTCAAAATCTTTCAGAAAAGCTCATGCCTAGTATTAGCTTTATACGAGTAGTATTAGTTTGATGTAGCACAATGGGAACTGTATTGGCCTTTAATTTAAATAATGAATATTGAAGTTTTTCCTTATCCACCTGAAGGCAGTTTATACTTGGGTCACAACACAATAATGGCTATGAATACTGGAATATCTTTGAAAATGGCAGCGGCTTAGCTTTTGCTTTGTTCAAATCATAGTATTGTCCACTATCCATTCCTATATTCCAGATATTGTCAACCATTGTTATTGCCGTTCATTTTTATAGTAAGTTTTCCTCGAAAAAGGGTCAACTATGGAGTGAATTCCCCTAAAACTTTGAGGTTTTGTTATAATTCATTACAAAAAAAAACAGACGCTGATGGCAAATATAACTCTCCCGTTTTTGGCATCACGCATTCTTCTATTCGGGTTGTAGGGTCGCAGAAGACATAGTAGTAAATTAAAGATAAATATTAAAAATCTATAAAGGCTCGCGACCCCTGCTCTATTGTATGCCGTGAAGGTGAAAAGGCATTCGCTGGATCAAAATTGGAAGCACTCCAATTTGAATGAGTGAAAGAATGAAATGAATAGGACATTGCAAATGCTTCAGATTGCGAAGATGAATAAATAAAAACTGGCTTTGTTTAGATTACCTTTTGTTTGAAAGATATGGAATCTTTGAAATGAAAAATAATTTCTAGGAATATCATGGCACTGACTTTGATATATGTCTTTAACATAATTTGTTTAAATGACAATCAAATCTAAAATGCATTAAGAAAACTATACCAATAAATGTAGGTAATAAAAATCATCGGACTAGTAACTAACAAGGTAACTGAACGAACGATAACCTTTTGTGTAATTTCTTGCATGAATTTGGCAAAGATTTTTCAAAGATATTATACCAGAAATATAACGTCAAAGTAACTTTAATCCATATGCCACAGAGAGTAATTCGATGACAAGGATAACAAGTTTATAATAGGTGTTGTCGGTTTATCCACGCATTAATTTTTGTAATTGATGGACTGCCACTAAAAATAGATCGCAAACTTACTCAAAAAAACATAATTACCACTGCGCTCTAAAGTGTATCGACTTTATTGTGGCAATCTCGTAAAATCTTCGTAGGTATAAATTGCAATATGTCACATGTCTGTGCAGTAGGTATCTAGTTATTTTGATTAAGACAAACAGTCCTTATATGGGGGAAGTCTGTTCACGATTCAGCGTTGATTGATTGAGGCCCAAACGAAGGATGAGGTTGACGTTCTCACTCGATTACTCAGTTGTATCAGATTTTTCCTCTATATGGATGTATTTTGGTGTCATTCTTGCAAGTAAATTAGAGCATAAAATTATTAGAACTGTCGATATACTGAAGTTAGGACTAAAATAGCAGAATTAAGAATAATAAAAAATTGATGAATCTGAACAACAACTATAAGGTCGAAATAGGAATTAAAAAATGGTCCTTCCGCTTGCACATAAAACAAATCAAGCGGCTGATACAATTTCTATGGGTTTTTCAAATTTCAGCCAACGTTTCTTGGACTTCTTGAAACATTGTAAAGTTTTATAAAAAAACTTACCACTTCGAGTTCTTCATCATTTAAACTGTCCTCTTCAGCAATATTGGTCAAGTACATGCTAGGCCTCATGGAGACTCTGTGACGTACTGTCGATGGTCTCTTCCATACTTCTTCCCCTTTCACATCGTCACCGAGACTCGCGAACTGCTCATAAAAGTTTATCACCCCGGACAGTTCACCGTCCAAGTCCGAACTAACAGTTGAATTATTAGTATTGATAGCAGTGGCTCTAGATCTGTCCATAGAAAGTTTCCTGTCATCGATACGCCTGTAACCTTCAAAGTCGGACTGAGTCTCAAGGATATCAGCAGGCCTATTGGTGTATTCATATTCTAAGTCGAAGCCTCGATCTTCAAATAAACTTTTAAACTTTGCCCAACAACCCGGGTTCTTATTTTTGGGATCTTCTCTCTGATTTTGATTTCCTTGCACAGGGTAACCACTTTTTGGATTCATTTTTTTAAGGTAATCTATGAAACTAATTTGTCCTTAATACTAGAAAAATATTATGATAAGACTAGAGGAAGTTACACTAAGCTATCTCATTATCCGATAAGGGTATTAGTATTCTGATTTATTGTGTCTATATCACGACGGGTGCTGGTAAATCAGTGCTGATGACTCGAAATCAAGGCGACTCGAGCGATACCTCAATAGTCCTCATCGCTACACTGATTAATATCGATATTATCGATAACACCACTCGTTTCTGTTCGCATTGATCGATAGTCACGATTTACGCCTAAATCGAGTTGTAATGGTGACGGATTCAAGTACAACGGGATTTATTTATCATCCAAACGAGGCATGCACTGATGCTGTCAAATTACTTTTTAATCCTTTTAGCGGAGATCCATATTCACAAACACGTTTTGAAATGTAGGTCACATATAAAGTCACTGTTACACTCAGTAAATTCACTCGATTACGCACTGCGATCAATTTCACTCGCGGCGATGCTTTTTTAATCGGATTTCAATATTTTTGAATTTAGAATATAGAACAGAGATATCTGTATGAGGACATGACAGGGCGACAGTTGCAGTGAAACTAATACTATAATTATAGTTACGCAGGTACGATAAGAATGTTATTCGCGCGTTTATCAATTTCTGGGCTGATACGGACGTTTCCCCGCTTAGTGTTTTATAATTATAATTTCTATGTAAATGACAACCGTATCTAAAATTAGTTGCTGAGATTTATTTTACATTACATACTTTACGATATTTAACAGTATGTCTGTCAAATTGAAGTAATACGTTTATTTTCAGCTATCTTTCCTTATCATTAAAGTAAGGAAGAAACAAAGAGTTAAAAAAAATTAAAACTCTTTTATAGTCTCCCACAACCATGGCTCCATTTAAAGTATCCTGATAAGTAGTGTTGGGTTCCAATATTAAATAAAAACGATAACAGTTCAGTATGTGAAAAGAATACAAAATAGATAGCAACCGATTCAGCTAAACGGTTTTTACTTTCAAACGAGGAAATATTTTATAAAGAGACCCGTGCTCAATATTATATATCTGGCTATAATGTACGGATTATGGTTTATCCTTTGAGCATCCATTATGATTTATACATAATTAATTTATCGAAAAAGATATTTTGTGAGCGCCATTTGTACTATGGGTATCATTTCATCTTACATGTATATTGTACGTCTTCTGAATCTTTTGTCGAGACTTCTGATTGGTTCCCTACTTCCCGTACAAAGAGAGAAATCGTTTGATGGACTTATGTTATAAATACAATTGTACCAAAATACTTTCTTTATGGTACCAAAATGTACCTACTTATACGAAGAGTACCTCAAAGTTTATTGTTATACACTAAAACATATAAGGTAAATTTCCCGTTCTTTGTTATAATCACTTACTTAATATCTTACTCTTATATAATCTATGTTTAAGTTAGTGTAAAAAAACATCACAGAAAAAATATTATCGACATGTCATTTCGTAACTTAGCCATCAGCCAACGGTTTGACATCGAGGTCCGATTTCGATCAGTGTTTGTACTACTACTAATCAAGGACCAAATACGTGTTGTATTGTTCGACGTCAATACACGTCACGATAACAATTGATTCTGATCTATTAGGTGCTAAGCTAAGATGGAATTTAATTGGGACTACTAGGAAGCCGAATTAGATAGGACTGACTTCTCAAAAATGCATTGGCGTAGATTAAAATGGCTTTTGTTCCCTGATTATGATACAATAATGGATAAACAATACGATTTCCCAATATTGACAGTATCGGCAAGGGAAATAAATTCCAAATATGCCTATTTCCTATATCGAATCTGCCTGATTTCCATTCGAATCAAAAGTCAAAATAACTTTCGACTCTATCCTATCAAATTGGTTCTGAAATATTCTGATATGTGACCGAAAAGTGGCATCGGATTCCATTTAGCTCGGTAATAAATTCCAAACTGCTTCTCGTATCAAGAGATTTCGTTTCACCATAATTAAGTTAGCTCCCGCTGAAATATTGAAAATAGAAATGATTTCTTCTGCACATTGGATATGAAAGAATTTATGATATGGATACCTACGAGTACTTTACTTTAATATTTTGCATAGCAAGTCTACTCTATAAGAATTTTTTAATTATGATACTTACTTGTATTGTTATAGCTATTCTACAGTACCTACCTACACAACAGCGCTGTAAAAAACTAATTAGAATAAAAACTTACTTGTTAAAAAAATATTTATAAAGTTTATTTTTGAATTATTGCTTTAAAGTAGTTTAAGGCAATAATTCAAAAAAAACTTTACCTTTTTACTTCGACCATGACATGACCTTCAAGGTATCCGAGCCGAGCAGGATAAAATCATTAGGTAAAATGAATGAAAACCTTATAATAATAATATTAATAGCTTTCGCACCGGCTTCAAAAGTCTTCTTAAAAATATAATTTACCGTTGTTATTTTTTAAAGCCCTCTTTTTAATTTTATTAGGATTCTACAGTCGACTAGATACTTGTATAAGGGAATTTGGGAGTCCAAACTACCCTCTATACCCACTAGGCACTAAGCAATTTATTTGTGCAGATTAGTAGTGGCTTATAATTTGATTTATAATTTCGCACACCCTAAAAACTAAAACGTGGCTATTATAATTAATTATAAGTAAAAGAGTGTAAACATGGTGTAAACAAAATCGTCGTACAATTTAATATTTATGTAAAAAAACATTTTATATGATCGAACTCTACAACGGACATATTCATATTCAACTCGTTCTTAAGCCAGTTGTTTATTAAAGGGCTGCTAAACTTCATCGACCGCACATTCCCGATTATTCAACCGGCTGTAACAATAAGGTGTTAATGGCGCCAAGGAGATAAAGCCTTTTATCTTATTGAGGCTTTCCCCAAGTCACTTTACCTTTTATTGAGGCCGTTACGAAGTTACTTTGTACTTTAGCCCTTTTTTGATAAAAGAGAAATGGGTAAGTTTCGGGACGGAATAGAGTGAGTATAACTTTAGACATGATATACGATATGTATAATATATTGTATATTATGATATACATATAATTAATAACGCCTATATCTCCTACAGTCGGTAGTCGGTAGAGGTCAACGGCTTCAGAAGACCGGTTTTCGCCAAAGACAAAAAAAACGGCATTTCAGATTGCGTAATAATTTTAGTGAAGATGAGTTTTCAGCCCATCGCATGTGAGTGAAGATGAGATTCGGTGGTGGGAAAATTCTACGTTCTTAACCCTCCAACTTGGAAATAATTAGTAGGCTTTACTCCTCTATCAAATAGTTATTTAAGTGAAAATTCATAAAGTTCTTCGTAAGAGGTCCACATAATTAGTTTTCAATATACAGGGTGTAAAAAAAAGTACTGCGTTCCTTTAAACCACACGTTCTACTGATGATACCAAATAACTTTCCCAAAGTACAAAAATTTTAGCTTGGCAAAAAAAATTGCCTTGTCCATACAAAACTGGAGATCCCGGAGAGCATCTTTGTATGAAAAAGGCATTTTTTTTTTCAATCTAAAATTTTGTGCTTTGGGAAAGTTGTTTGGTATCATCAGTAGAACATGTGGTTTAAAGGAACGCAGTACTTTTTTTTACACCCTGTATTACTCGTAAGTTCTACATCTCGGTATTCAAACTCTTAGAAACTCAAATGAGTTCAGAACTTTCAAACAACACTCGCAGATACTAAGTTCTATACAATGGATGGTTGCTTAGAGCTCAATAAAGTCTGTCAATTTTAATTGAGAAAGTGCAAAAACTTGCCCAGCTAAAGTGCTTGCTCTCGGCTAATAAGATTGGATTGGATGGGAAAACCATGTTGCATCTAATGATCTGTCTTCAGAGATCTTTTTATTAGCTCTCTATGAATTGATTACTTTAATTTAAAACAATCTTTAAGTTCCAGAGAGCAAAGTAAGTATCTGATTTATACCTACTTAAAACTTAAAGAAATGTATTCCCGCTCGCACGGCGAGTTTATTCGCTGCGGCAAGTTAGGCTGTGTTCAAAGATTACGCGGGCTGTACGTACGCGGGCTAAACGCGGGCTGAACGCGTGTTTCATACATTTTTAGGAAACTCGCGTGGTTTGTTCATGGCGGCAATTAACGTACCGTGGGAGATGACGACTCTTTATTTATTTATTTACCATTCGCCAACTCGCACGGTCATACAAAGTACAGTCAGATGCAAAACCTTTTGAACTCAATATTATTAAGAAAATATTATTATTTTAAATAAGATTTTTGCATCTGACTGTACAAAAGTACTACCTCAGTTTTTTATGACCGTGCGAGATGACGAACAGTAAAATTATTAAAATTGGTTTGTTTAACGACTCCGATAAGGAGTGCATGACACAAAATGACTAAAACTATATTTTATTATACCGGTGTCGTGTACTTACGGCGACTTCGACTAGCGGCTCATCTTCAGGCGTGAGCGCGAGCGAGGAGCGGCGGCCTGCGCGTGCGCCGGGCGAACCGCTGGAGCTTCCTGTGGACAATAAATACGTTACATTAGGTGATGCCTTCAGCATCATCAGCAGCACATAAACGTCCCCACCGAGGAGCACGAGCCTTCCATGGAATAGGGCAACTTAGGGTCGTATTTATAAAGCGATTTCAAGATTGAGAGCAGTGTTAAGTGTGGATTTGACAGTCCGTTTTGTACTGAAATGACATTTCTGATACGAACTCAAACTCGCTGTCAGTCTCAAGAGCTGATTATAAATACGGGCCTTAGAGATCATTAAAGTGGGAAAAGGTGGAGAGTATACGTGAGTACGAGACAGTATCCCCTATGCATTTGACAGCGACCATTATATTATTGAACGATAAACAAATATTATTCATAGTGAATCAGTCGAAGATTACATTGCGATAGTGTGTCAGCTTCGTGGTCCTAGTCAAGACCATCGAAATAAGCCTCCGTTATTGAACAAAAAAAAACTTTTATTCCAGACCAAAGATCCATATTACATTCAAAAACATTAATACACAAATAAATTAGCAATAAATAGGTAGGTACATCACATAAAAAATATAACATAATTATTCATTTTTGTCTAACTATAAAATTATAAAACTATACAAAAAATTACAGTTAGGTTGGGTATAAATATTAATAATGTCTTGCACACACGCACTATAACAAAAACAAGTACTTAAGCCGCTACAAATATTCGTTATTAATCTGAAAATAAAATTCATACACTTCCAAATTAGCAATTAGTTGATTTATTTACAACAGAGAGTCAAAATTTATAGTCAATATGTATTGAGCACTATAGTCAACATTCAGCCTAAACAATGTACCAAAGTACAAAAATGTTATGAAAGACAAGGCATTTTAAACTCCATACATCATTTTTTTTAAATGTGGTTTGTCACTAAAAACAGCGTTTAAGGAGTATTAAATTAAGTAAATTAAAGTTAATTACAGGCCACACCGCGTTTACTAAAAACGAGTAAATAAAAGTGAACGATTTCTTCATGTTTAATTGTTGGTATTGTAATTGCCGTGCATTTTACGTCATGTATAATCGGATGCATTAAATTACTGTACTGTAATATTCTAAATGTTCATCTGTATGTGCTTATTGCATCGCTTGTTGAGCATCCTACTTTTCTACGTATTTTTAATTAGCCTATAAATCGTCCCACTGCTGGGCAAAGGCTTCCCCTTTATCTCTCCAGGCGTCTCTGTTCACAGCTTCTGTCGGCCATTGTTCGCAATAACTATCCAGATCGTCTCGCCACCATCTTCGGGGTCTTTCCCGTCGTCGGCGACCACCTTCCGGGATCCACTCAGTGACAGCGTTCGTCCAAAGGGTCCATGCGGACGACATGTCCAGCCCAATCCCACTTCAGTCTGGCGGTTTTCCTACCTACGAATATTACTTTAAATTTAAACAGTATCAAAAATAAAAAGATTATGCACCTGTATCATTTTCATCGCTGTTTCGTCTCAAAAGCCATCGCTGCACCAGATCGACGCTGGTTTCCTCACCAGCCAACATTTTCCATCAGCACTGCATCCTTTCACATCACTCATACACTAAAACACTTATATAACCACACACATTATCCTTATGTAAACAAAAGGTGTTAGGTCAACATCATGTTTTATTTCGCCGCCATTTATTAAAAACCACAACAAAACAACGAAAGTGCTACAACAAACCACAACACAGGCCGAAAAAATAAACCGCAAAGAGTTTGAATATCGAATTAACGAGTTGACTGGCGATAAAACTGGAAAAAGTTTTTGCACTTTATAACACTGGCCAATAAAAACTTTAAGAAAAAACGCGGGAATCGTCGCTTTGTCAGTGAAGTGATGAGACGCGAATGTCGCGATAAAAAATAAAAAGATTGTTTTGCAGCGAGTTGGCCGACGGTCGGTTAGGTAATGTTCTTGATCGCCTCAAGCAGATCGTTGTAGGGGAGTGGAGTGAATGTAGGACAATATTGCCGTGAGCCTGGCCGAATGGAAGGGATAGCCTATAGCCAAAGATAGCTTAATCTGTGGAAGGTCGACGACCTCAAGGCTCTATGAGTAGGCTATACCGCTACACTAGAGGCTTACGTAACTAATATGAATGAGATAAGAGTAATGGTTAACCGTTGATAGGTAATATCCTGTGCTATTGATTTATTATGAACACAAACATGTCATTTTAATTGAAAATGTCTGCAGCTAAAGTGTTACCTAACATTTTCTATGTAAGACGTATCGTTTACTTTCGATAAACAAGTAGAGATTTACAAACGGGTTCTTACGACGCATGATTTAAATAAAATAGGTGATTTCGCGATTAGAAACGGTTTTTATTTTGAAGTTATTAAAGTTTTGTTTGCGTATTGTAATTTTTTTAAAGGATAATGTAGAGTTCGTAAAAACACGTCTTAAGAAAGTAGTTCTCAGAATTTTAAAACCTTTTTATCATTATTACACCCTTTTATCATTCGGACAATTTTAGGTGATCAAACCTCAAAAAAATAAAAAAAAATTTAAACGTGTCCTTTTTCTCCTGCGATCGATCCATTAATGTATCAGCGAGTCATGCTCTCTCATTGGCAAGATCTTTTGTATTCAAAATTGAATGTCACTGTCAGCTGAATGCCACCATTGACGGATATAATTGTCAATGCGACCTTAAACCAATGCGGTAAAGATAGCTCTTCTTGAAAATCTTGTTTATAGACCAAGAGCCAGTGAGGAAAATGGCCCAGAGAAAGTAGAGTAGTAGCAGCTTTGTTTTAGCCTTAAGGACATAACTCAGACTGAGAAGTGGAGCGCGTTTTTATTTCAAACTTTGTAGGCATTTTTTTTATTTATTATTAAGTCGCTAATAAAAACAAAATGGATACAGTTTGGCACTTAAACGTAAAAAAATCGTTTTCAAGCGATAAGCTGTTATTTTGCTGAATGCTAATGGATGGAGTAGAACTAGAAGGATGTTTTTATAATTCTTGCAAAAAAAATACCGTTTCATGGGTGACACTTGTAAGTTTACTACTTGATGCTTCTTTCTTATGCTCAAAAATAATGAAATTTTAACGTGTGTGGACCTTTTTCTTTTTCGCATCGGGCTCTTGGACTATACGCACTGCAATTCTAAAGATGGAAATTATGTCCAATTTTGGTCATGGATTTAATGCTCGCTTAATTATGTAACAAGTTTGAACGGTGTTAAACATGTTTTAAGTGTTTATTTGTTTTGAGTGTGGTTGGCATTGCGAAATTATTCACTTACTCGATTTTAGGAAGTTGGCCAATGTCACTGCTACTACGAGCTAAAAAATGCATATTGCATTTTTACCTAGTACCTACCATTTTTTTTTTTAGTGTTTTTTTTTTATTAAAAAAGTATAAGTATATGAAAATCTTCAGTTTTTAACGTTCTTAGGTAATAATAACCCTTTGTTAGATTCTGTAGACATAAATCTATTTTGACAACACACCTTTTTTATATCTGGTTGTATAACGAATTCAAAATATGAATGTAATATCGATTCTATTTTGTTTATAGGACTTCTCTAATTTTTCTTGTAATATTTATTACACGTACCTACGCTTCACACGCTAACTAGCAAACTACAGTCCGCTCTCTATGTTAAAATGATTTTGATTACCCTTGCTTTAAAGTAACATGAAATTACTTTAATAACTTGAATAAAAAATATTTCTTATGACTCAATTAATCCTACCATTTCTTAAAATTGTCCTTCCAGTTTTACATGAATGCTTTTTCCTCATCTCCTCAACTCAAAATCAAAATGTCATCAATAGACAGACACCAAGATGGCGTCACAGCTAACAACTCGGTCCACTCCGGAGCAGCTTTCTTGCGCTCTCGCAATTTCTATACACCGGTCGTGGGCCTTATTAGGCTAATCACTTGCGTTTCGCAATCTGTTGGCGTCTATTGATTCGCGCCTGTGTTGCCAGTTCTACGCTATTTGGTAAATTCTACATAGGCACAGAATGTATATGAAACTTTATGACGCATTCTCCACATTCTATCACCAACTTCCTTATGTCACATTAGGTCGTTTATGCTCTGCCTACCCCATTAGAGATAAAGGCGTGATTATATGTATGTATGTATGTATACCATTAATTTCGTAGGATTGAACAGACCATAGCTCAGTTGGAGTTCAAAATCCCATAATGGCGTGAATAATACTTTTTATATTTTTATGCTGAACTGAGAGCGATAAAACAACATAGAATGTACCAGCTCCTTTTCTTCCTGAGCACCTCAACAGGTAAACAATAGTGCAAGGGTAAGCCGTTCACGCTCTGCCTGACCTGTAAGGGATACAGATGTGATTATAAAGTATGTAAGGGAAATTCAAAAAAATCATCTTCTACTGCTTAGCGTTTCCCGGCCTAATGTTAAAATTCAAACAAATTAATTCCTATAAAAGGTATTTATGTTTGAAGACTTCCTGTTTTCCTTTCAAGATATAAGTTGGCAACACTGACTTCAATGCGTCAATGATTAATGACAAAACGCTACGTGAGCCGATTTAATTCGATACTGACATCGATCCACTATGTCGAGAAATAGTAATTAGTCTTAATCGGTGAATAATCTAATTTCTATTGATTGCTATGCACTACATACGAGTACTTTTGAAATAGCGTGCCAACTAACACCGGGTGTAAGGGACTAAAAATGAACCTGAAATAGGGGTTGCTTGCTTAGTCATCGAAACTGAAAAACTTTCACTTTGAAATTCTTTCAGGAAACGTCTTTTTTCACTTTCCTATACAAATTGACCACGTCGATTAGATTTTTTTTTTTATGTGAAAGGCGATTTTTTTTTTACATTGCTGCCTGAAAGAATTTTCTGCCGAAAGTTGTTCAGTTTCGTTGACTGAGCAAGCCCCTAGCACTTTGCGGTGAGCTATCATTTATTACACCCCGTATGTTCCTTAGTGATACTCTTGATTCATTGATGCAGATAAAAGCAGCGAGCTCACCAAGAAAGCTGTATTTTTTTTTCACTTATCATTCTCATACGCCTAATTTGTGACAAATCTTATCTGTTTTTTTATCCTTACATAGTATAAAACAAAGTCGCTTCCCTCTGTCTGTATGTATGTCTGTATGTATGCTTAGATCTTTAAAACTACGCTACGGATTTTGATGCGGTTTTTTTTAATAAATAGAGTGATTCATAAGGAAGGTTTTGAACTGACTTTTACCACGGGAAATTATGTCATTCCCACGGGAAAATTGTTTTTTGGGCTGGACAAAGTCTGCCAGGTCCGCTTGTCATGTATAAAAATGAAATCACACACTATGCACACACTATCCTGCACAACTGCCGCCGGCCATGCCGCGCACTGCCGGCGGCCATGCCGCGCACTGCCGGCGGGCCGCGCGGGCTTCTACTTGTGGTTGAAAAATAAAATACCGACGTATTTTGGGGATACCAGTTCTTTTGACTTTCTTTAGATGATCTCGCTCCATGTTATTAGAGTTTAAATTAAAATACATATTTTCTCCTGCACCTTGTAATATATCTAATCAGTGTTCGCCCGAGCAGAGCTGCGGGCCAGACAGTATTAAAAGAAACTTTTGTAAAAGTGTTTGAAAACTTTCAGGTTAGGTTAATTCAGAGGAGAAGTTTGCCTTTGTGCGTCTAAATCACGAAGCTTTCACCCCTGATGAGCTTTCTAAACTTTCAATACCTATCTCAAGCTTACCCGCTTCAAATAAGGCGTTGAAATAAGTTCCAGTTGACTTTTGTTCGTCGCTCAGTAGGATTGAGACATTGACGTATAATGTGCTACGTACTGAATTTGACAACGAGAACAAAATATGTTCTCGACAGTGCGGGGGATGCGGTAAGGGTGACCGCGTCATAGATAACAAGAGCAACTGTAGTCTGCGGGCTACTGTTCGCGACTCAAAAAAATGCTATTCAGTGTCATCTCCTGTACGTGATACCTACGTAATACCTCAATAAGTTGCGAATAAAATCCTATTGCATTGTAAACTTTCTAAACTCTTAACATCTAAAGGTTTATTTATATTATTTTTAGTTGAGTTTGTTTATGGGGTAAAATAAATTAATTTGAGAAAGTTTTATAAATGTATAGGTAGGTAAGTTTACCTTTCTGGCCGATGGCCACATATCATTCAACATCCATGTGTGATGTAAGCTACATCTGCATGAACAATGTTGAAAAATACATGTGCAATAATCAATTACGCTTCGTTCCCGAAGAGGTAGATGGAGGCTACATCTTTGTACTTAATTGCTACCTTTCTTACAAAATTCTTTGTACACCTCTTCAAACTTACTCATTTCCTGGGTTATCCATGATTTGGGTCACTCTTGATCTGACCTTTGTTAAAGCAAGATATAATATAAAACAGAATACTTAGTTTCTTAAGCAATAACTACCTAACTGCAAAAGCAGATAACTTAAACTTGTGCAACTAAAACAATACAATCTGCAACAATTCCACCAAGAATATTAGCAAACTTTAGCAATAGTATCTAATATTATCGTGCAAAGTTTCTCTGCACAATATCATTGACTTAATTAGTCCAACTATATCCAATTTCCATACGTGTACAATACACTTGATACGTTATGTAGAAACTGCAGAATATAGATAATAATTATAATGGGAGTGAGTATTATACCGGGTGTAAGATACAGCTTCCAGCAAACCGATAGGGGTTGCTCAGGCAACGAAACTGAACATCCTACAAAAACTTAATGCTATCTTAGAAATGTCTATTGCCTCAGTTTCCACTGTTTATGTGCCTATTATACGCCCAGAAACTGCCTCCGTGGTCTAGCGGTCTGAGCCATGGGCTCACGACCCGGAGGTCCCGGGTTC
>JARACY010005370.1:0-22115 GCA_029255725.1 Scrobipalpa atriplicella | reverse complement strand
GGAAAGTGATGATGCAGACGATGATGGAGCATGTTTGATAATGCTGTCGATTCGTGGACAGCACAACTTTAATAATTTTGACTAAAATTATTGCCGTCCCTTTCTGCTCTCCCATGATAGAACATGACAGGTATAGACTTATATTAGTTAAGTCGTGATTTTTGCAACTACGAATCGCTCGCTACCAAATGCCTATTCACTCTCGCCTTGAAAAGGCCCAGGTTATAACGTTCCGGAAACAGATCCGCAGGTTGACTGACTTAAATATAATAAGTCCATACCAGTCATTTTCTACCTAAAACCTGGTTTTAATAAAAAAAATAAAGGTTCCGTTTTCGCTTGTGTATTGCGACATGAAAAAGAAAAAGAGAGAAAGTGTTACACTTCTATGATTTCGTAACAACTTGTATAACCTTTCTGTCACTCACCGGGTCATCCGCATATTGTAACATATAGTTTTGTGTCCGACCGAATCGGCACCAGTGTTATTCGTTATACCGGGAGTTAAAAAATAGCTGACCAAACTTTATGGTGTGAACCTTCCCATGAAACTGAACAACTTTCCCCAAGGAACATAGGTCGAAAGATGAAAAAAATATTTGGAACTCATACAAAATGACTCTACCTGCTGACATCATTTGGATGGGAGGTTTTTTTTTTTGCATATTTAGACCTACGTTACTTGGGGAAAGTTGTTCAGTTTCATGGGTAGGGCCCTTAAAGGGCGCTTTTCCACTAGACGGCACGTCAACGGCAACGGCGACGGCACGGTACCGTCGACGATATCGTAGGTGAGATAATGTATGAAAATCAATGAAATTATATGACACGCTTTTCCACTTGCCGGCACGGCACCGTCACGGCATGTCATCGATTCCCATAGATATTGTCACGTGATCGTCGCCGTGCCGTCGCCGTTGCCGTTGACGTGCCGTCTAGTGGAAAAGCACCCAATATCTGGGCAAGTATTTTTATTTCTCCCTTAGTGTGTTGTATATTTGGAAGTAATTCCATTATGGTAGTTGTATTGTGTGTGAGATTGATATACTATACATAATTAGTGACAAAATATAACACAGAGTTTAGGAACAGTACGCTTTAGGAAGTTTAGGATAAAAAAAATGCGCTGTTATTCACAATAGGACATAGGTACAATAATTAGCACTGAAAGCAGATTTTCCCAAATCTAATCTAGCTAAATTAACACCTATACGGGGTGTAAGGGACAGCTTCCCGCAAACTAATAGAGGTTACTCGGTCAACGAAACTGAAAACAGGAACTTATTTCAGGATAAAAGAGTTTATTGTCTGATCAAGGTCACAGATTACTTAGGCCCGTATTTATAATCAGCTCTCAAGAGTGACAGCAAGTTTGAGTTCGTATCAGAAATGTCATTTCAGTACAAAACGATCTGTCAAATCCGTACTTACCTAATATTGCTCTCAATCTTGAGATCTCTTTATAAATAGGAGCCTTAATATGATAACGGTCAAAGTGGTCATTTTGTATGGGAAAATGAAAAAGAAATTCATCCCCTGTTTTTCTCCATGCTGGACTGGGAGTGATAGAAAAACATAGAATGTGCCAGCTGCATCTCCTCCCGGGCGTGCTGTAAAAACCAGCTAAGGGATTCGAGGGTTTAATTGTATTGCAATTTATAGGCGATGGGCTGACAACCTGTCACTATAGCAATATACATTATCATCTGTAATAACCCTCAAAACTTGTCAGACGTGTCGGAACGACTTTTGTTTAGGTCGTTTTTGCTCTGCCTACCCCTCTAGGAGTAAAGGCGTGAATTGTGTATGTGTGTGTTTGTATTTTCCTGGTGAAAGTTGTCCAGTTTCGTCAAAGGTGGTTTCGTTGACTGAACAACCCCTATCAGTTTGCGAGAGTCTGTCCCTTACACCCGGTATATACTTTGCCACCAGAAATTCAAGGTGTCAGAACATTGGCTCTCTAATGCCAGGTAAAAATAGGTATCTACGATCTAGACCAAACCAGACCAGAGATTGTCTATAAAATTAATGACTATGACTAAGCGAAATAATTACTGTTTCTTCTCCACAAAAGGTACTTGAAACACTCATTCATTGCAAGCCCAAATATCATTAAAATAAACAGGAAAATTCTACAAAAAAAATCTAAAATGCTAGCAAATATAGAAATCGAAATTTTCGCACAGGATGGATTCGTATCCACGACCTTCGGCGAACCGTGTCACTGCTCTAACCGCTGAGCTACCGTGCATTCGAATACTCCGGCGAAATCAGAGGTTCCATTGAAACCTCTTAAGTGGACATTCGAAATAGTTTGAGAGATGGCGCTGTAATGTAACTTCCACTATACAACCACTAATTTTGCCAGAGTATTTAAAGGCACGGTGGCTTAGTGTGTTAGAGACTAGAGTAGCGGCACGGTTCGCCGAAGGTCATGGGTTCAAATCCCTCCTGTGCGGTTTTTTTCTATATTTACACATTATACTCACTGGCATTGTGCACTATGGGCGCCACCTCGCTGGGCCTCTCGGTGGAGTCTCGGTCCACGCAGCAAGCCCAGATCATGCCCCCAGAGCAGAGGTCCAGGGGTTTCCCGCCGCCCAGGACGCAGGAGATACTGAGACCGCAGGGGTACCGCGAGCCACGGTAGCGGCATGTTTGGGGGATCACTGGAACGAAAGAAAAAGGCGGTTAGAAAGATTAGAAAGAAAGATAGATTCATGTATTATTCATGGTCATGACGCCACACACTAAAATAACAAATTAGAACCAAAAGAAAACTAAATGAGACGAGGCAAAATTGTTTGAGAAGTGGTCTATGATCAAGAGCAATACAGTTGTTGTATTTATGTACGGATATCTCAACTAACATTTGTGCGAAGGGGCATCAAAATCTGACCCACTGGTTTTGAGATAAATAATATTTTTATCAAAACTTGTGTTTCCACAATATTCAAGTTGAAATGAATTGTATGTATGAAACAGCAGCAAAACTGTTGTTACATTTAGATTAAGGGATACTTCAACTACACTTTCGGCCGAAGTGGCATCAAAGTGGAACCTAGCATTATCGAGAAAATTAATACCTTATTCGTATTCTAAGCACGAATACGGATACCGTTCTTGAATTTATGTAGGGTACTTCAACTACAACCTTCGTGCGAAGTAGCATCAAAATAGGACCAGCAATTTTAAGAAAATTAATCCTTTATGATTGAAATCCTATACACGTGAAATTTTTGGTTTCTCTATTTTTCATGAAAAGTGTTGTTATTACTGAAGAAAGTACCTTATTAATTTTACTGAAGAAATACCACTAAATACCTAATAATAAAACATCAAGTAAACAATGAGTTGTTATGGAGTCCATGGATCAAAGATGAAACAGTTTTGATGGACAGTTCAATAGAATGTACCAGACCAGTGATGAAATGAAATGAAATGATGATGTTTTCTTTATTAGAGGTAGGTCCACCAAAAAACTAAGCAGGTAGAAAAAATGCGTATCATAGCATAGCTTACGGGGTCAGGGTGTTTTAGTAAAAAATCTTTAAACAATCTTCAATCGTAAATCATCAATACAAAGAACTTTTCTTTCAGCAGGTAAACTCATAAATTTAACCAATAGAAATCATATATTGCTAACTGTTCAATTATCATTGTAACTTGAGATGGATCGGTAAAGTTTGAGCTTATTCAGAGTACCTATTGTTTTGCTACAACTTATCAAGTGTAAAGAGTCGACTTGCATTAAGTAGATATGATGATTTTATTAAGTTCGTGTGTGAGCTAGAGCAGCACATTATGTTGTCTGTTTCATGTTAGAGGATTGGACGCTGAAAATGTCACATTATGATAAATTTAGAAATATCAAATTTGTTCCCTTGGGAATCGAACCCAGGACCTCCGGATCGGGAGCCCACGGCTCAGACCACTAGACCACGAAGGCGAATAACAAATTCACCCAGTTAGGCTACAGTGCGCCGGAGAGTAAAAGTGGTCGGCAGTGAAAATGATTTAGCGGTCGTTCACTGGATCGTATCGATCTATAGTATTGATCTATAGATCGTTGATCGATATATCGTTGCGTGCGCGCTGTTATGTCGTGTTATGTCGGCTTTACTTGTGTGTAATTATCTAAGTGTGAATCGAGAATTCGTCAATTATTGATGTCGAGGTTAAGACCAATAATTTTGCTGAGTGATTTGAAGCGCTCGTGGTCAAGTGGTTAGTGCTTATTCATTCCGATAGCGAATGTTAAGCAACCATAGATAGGTGACCGGTGTTATACCACATAACAACTCTAGCGTTTCCGTGCTTGGGAAGGCACTTTAAGCCATTGGTCCCGGTTAATATAGATATTAGTCGTTAAGCCATGTCAGAGGCCATTGTTAAGCATTGGCGGCTTGAAAGCTCTGGCAGTGGGGTTGGCCTCTAACCTGGCAAAAGCCTAATCTAGGATTGAGTCTGAAGATGGCGGTGTGCCTATAATATCTAAGCTGGTGTGTATCATGTGACAACTTATTCCACTTTTTACTCTGGTAAGGTATGGCATCTTTCTCCGGAAGTTGTCAAAATTAAAATTACCCTTGTACATATCCAGGTGACAATGTGGTGTTGGAGTAGGACGAAACGAATAAGTTGGACAGAGAAAAAGACAAACGAAGAAGTATTAAATTTAGTTAAAGAAAAAGGGGAATATATTGAAAGTCATCGAGAACAGAAGAGGAAAGATGCTGTGACACTTATTAAGACATGACTTCCTACTAAAAACTTAGAAGAAGGAAAGATTGAAGGAAGAAGAGGAAGAGAAAAAAAAACCTATATAGACCAAAAAAAATTTAGGTCACGTCGCGTCGTATAGAGAAGTTAAGGAGAAGGCGCTGAGTCCAGAGAAATTTGGCGAGCACTCCAATGACAAGAGCAAAGCTTTTAAATTTACGATGAATATCCAGGTCGCTAATTAAGTATTAAAACTTTAGTAAAATTACTTCTTCCATGCTGGACTGGGAGTGGTAGAAAAACATAGAATGTGTTAGCTGCATCTCCTCCCGGGCATGCTGTAAAAACCAGCTAAGGGATTCGAGGGTTTCAGTGTATTGCAATTTAGGCGATGTGCTGATAACCCGTCACTATAGCAATATACGCAATCATCTGTAATAACCCTCAAAACTTGTCAAACGTGGCGAAACGACCTTTGTTTAGGTCGTTTTTGCTCTGCCTACCCCATTAGGGATAAAGGCGTTATTATATGTATGTAGTAAAATTACCACAAACATGTCATGTTGATATGCAGAGTCGTGTTACGATTACGATGTAATCTTTTATAATTTACGACTTGAAATGGTAAGAGAAAACAGACATTTTACAGTCCTTATTAGGGTCAAGATGGAAGGTGAGATACATACGGAAGTAGACTGTTACGACATTGTAAATACTTACTTTTCCCCAACAAATCCATGATAGAGTCATCCTCTTGCGAAGAGCTGTAGGCTGTATGATGATAAGATCCTTTTCTTCTCCCTAACGCATCCAAAAGAAGAATATCCTTCTCTTGTTCGTTGGCAGGCCTCCGCCTATCCGACACTTCCTCATCTTTCAGATCTAAATCCGCTTGCAATGTCAAAACGTCATTTTCACTTTCACAAATAACGAAACTAAACGCAACTACGATTAAAAAGAATAAAACTGTTCCAATATTTTTAAAAATAGGCGGCATCGCGAACGATCTTCTTCGAATTTTGAAATTTTTCTTTTGGATTCCGCGCGCGGGAACTCCATTTGTGGGTGCGTTTTGATTACACATATCACTGTTCACTGGTACTTTTTTGTGCACATTTCTTTTATTATTTTCACTTATCACTAGTTTTTGACCAGGATTTTTGTGGTTTCGTTTTTTACTGACGTCCGCGCGCGGTAAGGTAGTTAACGGAAGTACAAGACGCGTCGCGCCTGCGCGTACCTTTCTTTTTACTTTAGTGTACCGTAGGCATTGGAATTTTCCTCTATTCTGCCTTAGTCATGTTGTGATTATTTAATATTTTTCTTGTCACATACATATTTGGTACTATTTTAGTTGTATTCTTTGGGTTTCTGAAATAAGTGTTAATTAATGAAATAATTTATTATTATATTAGTGTAGAGTTATTATATTAGTGTTAATTAATAAAATAATTTATTATAACTGTAATAATGAGTTTCCTGGGTGAATCATTTCTAAATAATTTTATACAGAACCCACATAAAATATGAGATAGTTATAGACGTAATAGAAACATTTTGATGTCTGTGTTGCGAAAATACGATTTTAATGACATTGAATGAATAGTCCTAATTTGTAATTATATTTAACGATTTTGTACACACAGTAAAAATTTATTGTTAAAGTATCTGAGTAATAAAATAAGTGTTTTGATACTTTCAGTGTTACGTTATGAAGTAGAGAAACTTAAATAAGTACTTATTATTTACGCTTTTATTATTATCTTACGTAAGATTTCATGTCGTAATGTGAATAAGTAATATTACATAATAGCCTGTGCTTTTTAAAAGCATCTATTCGATCGTGAAGATTATAGATTGCTACTGCTACTAACAGTTTTGATAGTTGATAATATTTTATTTAGTCAAGTTTATATTTTAATTGAAAGATATTGTAATTAGTTTAGATAGGTACGATGAAAATGAGTATCTAGTTATTTTTATATTTCTTTGCTTTCCGAATACATTCGATATAATTATTATTTTGTTCTTTAGTGCGATATGACTACAAAATCACTGGAGCAAAGTAAATAATTAATAAGGTATTCTTCTTTAGATGTTTTTTTAGTACGTAAAAAATAACACAAAAGTAGAGACAACAATATCTACTTAGGCCCGTATTTATAATCAGCTCTCAATAGTGACAGCGAGTTTGAGTTCGTATTAGAAACGTCATTATACAAAATGACCTGTCAAATCCGCACTCAATATTGCTCTCAATCTTGAGATGGCTTTATAAATACGAGCCTTAGTCTAGTTTCTAACGAATATAATATTTAAACCGTTTAAACACTTAACTAAGGCAATTAGTTAGTTCAAACCAATTAAACGTGCATAAGTACAAGAACAGGCTCCACAGTATCCTCTTCCAATAAAATTATAAATAAACTATCAAGTATCAAGACTGTCCGGTCGAAGTACGACTTTCGCTATAGCTTTCCAAAACGTGGTCCATAAAAGACTGATTGTGAAATGATATAAGTACAATTGTAACGTCAATGAAATGTCGAATTTATTTGAAAGCTAATTAAGGTTGATTTTCCTTTGTAAGACAAGAGCTTTAAAGGCGGAATTTTAAAGGTTGTTTTTAAAGACTTTATTTTGAACGTAAGAGAATTAAAATTTGAATTATTTTGTTATAAAATGGTTTAAGGATATAGTACCTAAGTAATAAATGATTCTTAATTTAGTTGTTTTGCAAAACTGCGGCGAATCAGATTTTGATAGGCCCTTGTGAATTGAGGTCAATTTCACAAAGATCCGCTAAATAAGTAAATTAATTGTTTTGTTCCGCGTTTTGGATTTAAATTGCGAAAGTCAGTTAAGTTATTTGTTCAGGCCAAAACTGTTTCAAATGGTTAGTCCGTCAAGTAAGATAAAAAATAATAATTTAGAAAATCGCCTGATATCTACTATATTTTTTTTTAAATTTTATATTATTGAATTTACATATGCCAGAATCAAATGAATATGACGTCACATGATAATTGATAAAATCTGAATCAAATTTTTAATTTTAGTACTGAATTGTGTAACTTTACATATAATTAGGTATACATGTATGTATTCGTTATTTTTAGAATAAATTAAGTAGGAACGATACCCACATTTAAATGCAATAAAAATTAAACATGCTAAAAGTCTCTACTCTAATTATCTCTACAAGCGGATATTTTTTTAAACATCCAAAAACCGACTCAACATTTTTAAACGTAACGTTACGCATAATCTGCTGTTAAATTGTATAAGCCTAAATGAAATCGAGAGTTATTTAAACGAAACGCAACTCGCGTACAGTTCGCGCCATTTCACTTTTGTTTCGCGCGAAAACGTGTGACGTCACTCGATCCGGTCCGCCATTTTTTCGCATTCGTTTTCGCGAGATAGCTTGCCTTTTTGTTTGATTTTAGATTACAAAATGTTACAAATGTTTGGGATTTTGGAGTAATTAATTGGTTAATGTCAGACTATGTTGCCATTTTTGTCAGCTTACTTTGTCTACGACTACCTACAGCTATGACCAAGTGAGTAACAATGGTGTAATTTATATTTTTGTAAATTTTCCAAATCTAGGAGAATAAATTAAAAATAAAGAGTAAGATATAATAATTTTGAAACAGTAACTAAATCGTTATTTCTTATTTTTGAAAAACTGAAATTTGGATCTCGCACCGATCTCCAAACACAAGTCAGGAGTCGCAAACATTTTTAAAAATTATTATAAAAAACGAACCCTCACCTACAGACACAAAAATAGGGAAGACGAAATAAAGAAGTTTTAAGGTTGCCTGGAAGAAATCGCTGCACTAGCGATAAGTTCGCCTGTATAGTACTTCTGTTTCTCTGTTATGTTTTTTGTATCTGTGATATTTTTGGTGCAATAAAGAATTATTGTATTGTATTGTAAGTTTACTTTAGATACCTAAGTAAGTATACAAAGTTCCAAGTTTTGTTTTGTACTCGATTAAGATTACAAAAAATGCATGTAGAGTCAAAACATGGAACCAAAAAGCCAAACATGTAGAGCGGATATGCCCAAAAATTAAGTTTAAAAACTGAGCCACTGTCACGCCGCCATACTGCCAAGTAGAACGTAAAGACATATTGTGAAGACTATGCATGCGCAAGAGTGTTCATCTTTTCATAGTTTCGTAACAATTTTGCAAGAAAACAAATGCTCTTTGCAATGTCGGGATTGTTTTAACCGGATGCGGGTATGAGACATTATGTATGTAAGTATGTGAATTGCATTGTGAAACTGTTGAAGAATTGGTGCGCTTGTAGATGAGGGTTAGGTTATGGCTCGTAGTCCAATTTCATTGTTTTTGTTTACTTCCATGCTGGACTGGGAGTGATGAAAATTATAAAATGTGACGGATGCTTCTCTTCCTTCATTTATGCGGTGGAATGAAAGTCATATAAGCAAAAGCGAGTAATGAAGTTAGATGTGGATATTTTGGAAGAGGACGGCCAAGGAAAATATGGATGGTCTGGCTGGACTGTGTGAAAGATTCTATGAAAGATGTCTAGAACGGCTGTGAGTATTGATTTTACAGCTGACAGAGATAAATGGAAGAAGTAAAACATACTGCGCTGTCCCCAAATAAATGGGACATGGGCAAGAGAATGACGCTTTTCTTTTTACCTGGATCCTGGTCATACAAGAAACAAACACGATCACATTCATAGCCCTCACCTCACTAGGGCCCGTATTTATAATCAGCTCTTGAGACTGACAGCGAGTTTGAGTTCGTATCACAAACGTCATTTCAGTACAAAACGATCTGTCAAATCCATACTTAATATTGCTCTCAATTTTGAGATTGCTTTATAAATACGAGCCTAGGATTCCCTGTATCAGGGTGCCATGAACAAGCACAGAAACAACCACAAAGGTCACCCAGACACAGACTTTTAAATACAAGTGTCTGCCCCGGCCGGGAAACGAACCCAGGACCCCTGCTTAGCAGGCAGATGCACTGCCAACCAGGCTATGTGGGTCGTCAAAAGTAGAAGGACCCTAAGATTTCTTTGTATTGCAATCTAGAAACCGTTTTGTTTATTAAAGTTGAAACTTAGGTAAACCAAAAAATATCATGCGGTACTAAGTAGCTATAAACAACAATAAAAGATGATTAAAAAAACAAATTTAAAAACAAACCAAAGTCCGCTGAATTGGAGCATCATAATTATGCACGAAAATAAAGAGAGTTTCAATAAAATAAATGGTATTTTCATGGTAGGTTATTATGTGGGTTACATGATGGTAAGTAAATGAAAATGTGAGAGAGAAATGTTGAAATGGAAGGGAAATTCCCTTATCAAACTTAAGGTTTGGCCAACAGTTCTCTAATCTAATTACTTAATAAAATAAAAATAAATAGATGCAAAAAAATGTAGAGTAAGACAACTCTCACTGTACCTACAATTAACGCAAAGCATATCAACGTGATCAAGATACCTACCATAATCTTCAGTAGAAGTTAATCTTGAGTAAGTTTGAAATTGTCTAAATTTTAAGTGAAATAATGGGATGGATTTTAAATTAGAACTAAATCTTTGTTTTTAAGTTTCAGTAACGTAACTTAATTGATGCTTACAATTTAGGTAGGTAGGTATCTAGATACTTTGACAAAAAAATTGTCGTCAGAGACAAGCGTAACCTACGCGTAGTATCTTTCAAGTATTTTTTTGTTCTGATATACTTTTAAACAGTTTTAAATAAATGAAATTGTTAATTTTTATAAAGATCTTTTCGACTTAATTAATTCATTATTAATTATTATAATTAATTAATATATTTAAATATTATTTTTATATCATTAACCTAACCATCGATCGATACTATACCATTGTATTAATCACGTGTTTAGCTTGTCATTTGTTTAGTTTTATGATTCGTCAACGTTTTTTTTTTTCGACAACACAGACACAAAATATCTTTATTTGGAATGAAAACTAAAAAAACTTCAAACTACTTGTCCATACTTCGCTCCGTCACAAACCTTAGAAAAATCCGATCATTAAAAAAAAGCACTATCTGTTTTTTAGAGGCGTGCTACAGATTTTAGCAACGGCGCGACACTGTCTTTTCTCATGTGACAAGAACAGAGTCGCACCTAGCCAGGGATCACCAACCTTCTGCTTTCATAGCCATTTATATGCAAATCTCATTTTTTATGCGTCATAATTTATAGGCTAATAGCTTGTGCGGTTTTACGTAACGTATTACGCTTATGATTATGACCATTTGCGAGAATGAATAATGTTTCTTTCACGATGATGCATATGCTCGCTTTCTTTGTATTAAGTTATGGAGAGGTAATGACAGTGATAGCTAATTATTACAATTTGTGTTTGGTTTGTTTCGCAACGATGAAAGTAAATCTTTTTATTACAACTCGCTACAATGAGGCACTCAATTTGATACGACAACATGCTGGACATAATAGTATAATTGAAATTAATTTAATTTGAAAATATGTATGATTGTTATTAGATCGTTGTTAATAGATAGATAAATGGGGAAGCCCAGTCTCAGGTGTGTAATTTAAGTTTATCAGATTTTACAGCAGATATTAAAACGGTCATAATAAAACAAACAAAGAAAGGTCTTTTTTTTTATTTGATAGGTTTACAAAAACAGTTAAAATACTTAGTTTTAGTTTGTTACTTCCTGCAAAGTTATAAAGAGCATGTACCGTTTTCTGGAAGATATGTAACAGAAAAGAAAAAAATAATTAAAATAATAGCTAAAAATAATACTTAGCATGACGAAACTTATTACTAAAAGACTAAAGGGTTTCTTCTGAAAAAAGATACTCATCCTGATCAGGCTCGATATGAAAGTAAGCTATAAATAAGAGATGTTTCTTTTGCTCAAAAAAGAATTTACTTAATTATTTTATTTCCATACATTACATACATACACGACCCAAGAATGGACAAAATTCCGCCGCATCTGACAAGTTTTGAGTTGTTTAAGATAGATCTGTATTCTGTATATTGCTAAAGTGACGGGTTTTCAGCCCATCGCCTAAACTGCAATACACTGAAACCCTCAAATCCCTTAGCTGGTTTTTACAGCAACCCCGTCCAGTGCCAGTTTTTCTATCACTCCCAGTCCAGCACGGAAGCTTTATTATTTAGCTGTCAAAATATCCATGCAAATGTTGTCAACCCCTGCCGGCGCCAGAGAGAGGTGTCGCGGCGAGAGCGGGTGGAAAGCGCACCGGTTTTACTTTTTAATTTTTAAATATAGAACGTCGTTGCGGCCAGTATCTAGATTTGTGGATTAGGCCGTTATTAGCATTTCTTTATCAGCTTATGTAAAGTACGGCCACGCTTTGAATGCACGTGGCGGGAAAAGGAACTAACGACGCCATCTTGAGATTTGACTTTGATTTGACAGTTCTCCTTACACTGCAGCGCCGTATTGTATAAGTTTGACACGAAAGGATATTTGTGAGATAAAGAGAAAGTACTTAATAAAGACAAGTGACTAAGCACGGAAATCGGTAGTGACAACGTAGTGAGGTGAACGCTAGCATACAAATGTTGTTATTTATCTGATAGGGATGTGACACGCCGACCGGCGACCGCACGTCACTGCATTTCATCAAGATGATTTAATCGCAATTTTTGTGTAAAACCGGAAAAACATTATTCAAAGTATTTCTATGCTGGACTGAGGGAAATAAAAAACATAGAATTTGCTAGCTAGTATCTATCTATTTCCGAACATTCTCATTGTCTTTTGGTCAATTTGTTTAATACTTGTTGCCCCATTTATGTTATGACCATTCTATTTATTATTATTTATTCTATTCTATTCGTTGCAGCGACAGGACATACATATAACCCGTGCACATAAAGAAACGATCTATAAATGGCCGACGCTCGCATGCGTTCTCGCTCACTCTCTATTAGGTAGAGCGAGAACGCATGCGAGGCGGACCAATCACGAAGCGAGCCGACGCCATTTTCAGATTGTTTCTTTAAACGCACGGCGTGCACGTGTTTTTATGGCACAAAACTAAAGTCTACTATTTTCGCGTCCCAATGAAAATTTGACCTACTCCCAGACTTTTGACAACCTTATGTTGAAGGCCATAAAGTTGCTTTTAGAATATAGTCCGAACTTACCCCGAGACGGTCCGCTCTTTCCCTGGGCAATCCCAATCTTTACAAAGGTGTAACTTAGCAACCGCTAAAGTTGAAGAAACTAAAAAAATACTGGTTCCTGAGCAACAAAAGATAAATTACATTTGAAAATCTTAAAAAGGAAATGAGGAAAAATATTTTCAGTAACCTCTCCAACGTCCGATCTTACAACATGTTGTGTATGTAATGTACTATCAAATTATTTAAACTTAAGTGAGACATACCTACTACTTTTCTACTATATTTTCTAAGAGTTAAAAATAAATTTAATTAAATAACGATCACTCAAAAATGGCACTTTTTCAATTTCCGGAACAAAAGACATCAACGCGATCACCTATTAATCCTTAATAGTTAGTTTATGCAACTGCTGCATAATGAATGGTATTTAAACACAAGTATACTGGGTGTAAGGGACAGCGTCCCGCAAACTGATAGGGGTTGCTCAGTCAACGATACTGAACAACTATCACTAATTATTTGCAATGTCAGTGCTTTTTTTTAATAATCTAAAAAAGAGCTCATAAATTCAATTCGAGTAGAATTTGAACCTACGACCGTCGAAAACCTGGCACACACATGTTTTTATGCATTTTCTTCAATCATTCAGTTCAGTCTAGATTCTAGAAGTCTAGATTGATTAGGTACCATCTTCTTTCATTCTTTCATTATCAAAAGTTAGCGTGAAATAGAGCACCAAACAAACAGACAGAAAGCCAGATCGAATTCATTTTAGGATTTTTTATTAGGTATGATACATACATACATACTATCCCTAATGGGGTAGGCAGAGCGTAAACGACCTAAACAAAGGTCGTTCCGCCACGTCTGACAAGTTTTGAGGGTTATTGCTATAGTGACAGGTTGCCAGCCCATCGCCTAAATCACAATACCTACACTACTGTAACCCTTGAATCTATTACCTGATTTTCACAGCATGTCCGGGAGGAGTGCAGCTGGCACATTCTATGTTATCCTTTCGCTCTCACTCAGTCCAGCATGAAAGCCATGAAAGCAAGTAAAGTTGGCTACCTTCTTCTATGTCTATTCTATGATATTAGGGCAAGAATTATGACTTCTTTCTTCTTCATTTATAACGAATTATTCGAAAGAAGTTCCAAAAATGCATCTGCATCTCGCGCGAACGTGCATGGAGTATTCAAACCAAAGCTGCATCTTACGTTTTAAAGGGAATATTTCGATACCGCGTTTTAAAAACCTACTAGCGCCATCTAGTTACTAATGGAAGAAGTTTCAGTTTGGGCTATATCTTAGAATATTATTAATATTTATAAGCGTGGTAAGCCGGTGGGTATAATATAATGTTTTAAAATGAATAATTCAAAATGTCGTCTCTTTTTTGAATCTACTACTTTCGGAAAACCTTGCAAACCCATCATTTAAAAAACATTCGGCGTAAATAAGATTGAACTATAGTACATTGTTTAACGAGTGGAGAACGCATTTTCTTCCGAGTTATACATAGTGCTTTATACTACACCTATGAGGAAAATATAATTAAAAATCCTTGTAAAATAAAGAATGATATCACTTACATGAGAAGATATCTTAAGAACATTTGAAGTGTCATCATCCATTCGAACAGAACACAAACAAACAAAACACATAATAAATACAATTACACATTACATCGAAAACACTAAAAACCTTATTTACATTGAATAAGTCAAATAAATCAAAGAACGAAAAATAATTCGCGCGGACATGTTGATTTTACCATATTTTTTACTTAAAAATGTAAAAGAGGCAAATGAAGCTAAGCACATACTGCCAAAAAATGTAAGTGGCCAGTATCATTTTGTGGGCTTCGAGCAGAGGCTTCGAGATACAAACTGTGTGTGTTTTGGCATCCGCCTGTTTCTAGTTTTGAATTATGAATTTAAAAAAAAATAAAGAATTTAAAAAAAAAAAATCCCATATATTTTTGCCGCCCGCATATTCGTTCGCTTGGATTTACGTACTTTCTTCCCTTTTTTCAAGTAAGAACTAATATACTTTCCGAATAGGTGTAGTATAAAAATAAAACCACAACAACCATTTTCCGCCTTGAGTGAACAGAAAAGGACGTACTATTTAGTACTGATAGAGATTGCTCAGTCAACTGTCAACGAAACTGAACAACTTCCACCAGGAAATGGAAAAAATTATGACTGTCCCATTCAAAACTACCACCTCGATTAGACAATTTTGTATGGAAAAGCAAAAAAAAACTTTTCCTGAGAGAATTTTATATAAGTACTTAGTTAGGTAATTAGTTTCGTTGACTGAGTAACATATCAGTTTCTGGTTGACAGTCCCTGACACCCCGTAATTCATAACTAGCTTTCTGTCAGCGGTGCTGCGGTGTCACCCGCTGCTATATTAGTTTTCCCGTAGGAATGATGTACTTTTCCGCGGTAAAAATTAGCCTATGTTACTCAGGGTGAACGTTGCTTTCTAATGGTGAAAGAATTTTTGAAATCGGCAAGTAGATTTTGAGTTTATTCGTTACAAACAATACACAAAAAAATACAAATCTTTCTTCCTCTTTACAATATTAGTACCTATCATGGATAATATAGCTTATAGCTGTTGGGCGCTTTTCCACTAGACGGCACGTCAACGGCAACGGCGACGGCACGGTACCGTCGACGATATCGTAGGTGAGATAATGTATGAAAATCAATGAAATTATATGACACGCTTTTCCACTTGCCGGCACGGCACCGTCACGGCATGTCATCGATTCCCATAGATATTGTCACGTGATCGTACCGTGCCGTCGCCGTTGCCGTTGACGTGCCGTCTAGTGGAAAAGCGCCCGTTATGGTACGTGCACACATCGACACGTTAGCAAAAGTTAGTCACTACTTTCTCTGTGTAACCTTCAAGCAAGCTGGTCTTACGCAAACCTTATTTACACAACTTCTTAGGCTCGTATTTATAAAGCGATCTCAAGATTGAGAGCAATATTAAGTATGGATTTGACAGATCGTTTTGTACTGAAATGACATTTCTGATGCGGACTCAAACTCGCTGTCACTCCTGAGAGCTAATTATAAATACGGGCCTTAGAGCGTTTACTATGGCGTTCCGAATCCAATCCGAATCCGAGAAAATTTGTATAGATTGCCGTGAAAATGTTTGACAGCTTCCATATAATTTCTGGGATACGAACCGAATACGGATGGCAGGGCAGGCAGTGCGTAAACGGCCTTGCGTGACCACCCGATGTAACCTGCCTGGTGATAAAGTTTTCGAACCTAACAGAGCTCTGTCATGGTTTGTGCAATGATGCGGGGCTGAGGGCGTAACATGCCTTCCGAAGCACATACTTACTTACATAAAATCAGGTGATTCAGTCTGACCTAATCAAGGATTGGGTCTGGTCTGGTTTCCCTTCTGGGTTGCTGAGGTCAGATGGCAGGTCGCTCTCACCTCGTTCAATCACCTAGATTAGGTAGCCGACCCCGTAAGATACGGGATAAGTAAGGATTCCAACTCTTTAGAAGCAGCTTTAGGCATGATCTCCGGGGGTTAACAAAGAAAAAACCAATGCGTTTTGTGTTCTTCGACATTCATCAGAATGTCCATAATAGAGTCCTTTCACGCTAAATATCAACAATATAGGAATCGTACCTGCGACCCCTAGATCGGGAGCCCATGGCTCAGACCACTAGACCACAGAGGCAGTGCGTCGTCGCTACTTTCTCCGCGCAACCTTCAAGACTCTTGCGCAACCCTTTGTACGTGTTTACGTAACTGCCTCCGTGGTGTAGTCGTTAGAGGCGAGGCTCGCGGTACGGAGGTCGTGGGTTCAATTTGCACATATATATTGTTATACAGTTAGTTACTTGTCGTTCGTCTAATTAAAGATGTGGTTCGGTAACAGGCTGATTTTATTTATAAGAACATCATACACAAATTAGTATGTGGGCGCTTTTGCACGACATAGGTTTGTAACCAAAAAATAAAAACTTTACTGACTTTTAAAATGTCGATCAGGAAGAGAAACAACTGATAGATAGACATTAATTCGGCACCAGTAATTACAACTAGCTTAAAAATAGTTACATTATACCGGGTGTAAGGGACAGCGTCCCGCAAACTGATAGGGGTTGCTAAGTCAACGATACTGAACAACTATCACCAGGTTTTTTTTTTCAGGAAAAAAAATGCTTTTTCATACAAATTGTCTGATCGAGGTGGTCATTTTGTGTGAAAAAGCAATTATTTTTTCATTTCCTGAAAAAAAATCCCAGTGATAGTTGTTCAGTTTCGTTGACTGAGCAACCCCTATCAGTTTGCGGGACGCTGTCCGAGAGAGTAGGTATCTTTTTCCAGTATGATTAGACAATTATTTTTATAAGTATCCGTGTTATATTTCAAAATTAAATGTAAAACATCTCACTTTCGAAGGTCAGCTGGAAGACATTTCTTTGTAGAAATAAGCTGTATCGTTATTAATTGTGTACAGTCAATTTCCTCACATAAGTATTAATTAAGTCGCGTATTTAGCAACCACGAATTGCTACCGATGACGGTGACCATTTTAGTCAGGATTTAGTGATATTTTAGAATCAAGAATAATATTATTGTAATTGAATTGAATTTCATTAAAGACTAGCATTACAGCACGCAAAGCTAATTGCAGATGGCGCCACTGTGACACAAAACTGACATTGATATTGATATTGACAGATTACTGACCAATCACAGGAAAAAGGAACACTCAACAGTTTTTAACCGCATTGGTTCGCAACACGCCTGCTTGATACTTATGTGAGAAAATTGACTGTACATATTGGTTCGATTCGTTAGTCCACAAAATCACTAAATCGCGACTTAATTAATATAAGTCCATACCTTTCACTTTCCATCATGAGATAATAGAACGGGATGGCAATAATTTTAGTTAAGATATAATTTCTCTGTGATGTGTTCATTGAAATAAATAATTGGCATGAATGATTAATACTTACATCCCCATTCTTCAATAAACTTCGATTTATTTGAATTAAGATCAACTTTTTCACCATTATCTATCACAGGTTTTACCATCTGCCCAGTCACTTTATCTTTTAGATCTGTCACTAGTATCACTTTGTGTCTGTCACTTGTCACTTTGTTCGTATCACCTGTCACTTTAGTACTCACTTTTGTCACTAACTGATGTGCTACTTTGTTCTGTAAGTTCAGAGGTATTTTTGGTACGGTCGCCGATTTGAATTTCAAGTTTTTTAGATTTCCATTTTCGTCTAAAATTGTTATATCTTCATAATGATTAACAGCATCTGAGTTCTTATTAAAGTTTTTTAATGTTTCCGAATTAAACTTGCTTTCAGATATAAGTTGAGCTAGAACGGCATTTTCGTTGTTTTTCATCAAGTTCTTTGCATCAAATAAATTACTGTTTACTGCATCATTGTCATATTTGTCATCGTCAAATTCACATGATACGGAAAAAAAATGCAACAAAATCACAAAAACGGCTTTATCAAACATATTTGTACACTTTCACTGTTTAAAACCCAATTTGGCGCGCAAAAAAGTCTGTCAAACGGCCAATGAGAGCGAGGTATTTAAAATTCGAACAGTCGTTCCAAATTTGAAATGGGCAGCGAAAGTGAAGCGCGCGAGACGCGACGCCGCGAGACGAAAGAGTGACCAAAAGTAAGTTAAAAGTATAGGAGAAATGCACTTTACATAACACTTAGTAACAGATAATGGAGCAAGGTGACATGGGCCGTTGCCAGGGTAGGGGACTAAGCCCAAAATCAAAGACAGGCTGCCGATTCTGTTGCAGATACAACTTATTTTAGTTTAGGCCTGCTGTGTCACTTTTCGTCTTTAGTGAACAGAAAAGGATGGCAGTATAGACGCACTAATTATAATCCTGTCACATAGAACGAACGAACGAATTTCCAAGGATTTTAGTCGCGGGACCCTACCCTGGCAACGGCCCATGTCACCTTGCTCCATTATCTGTTACTAAGTGTTATGTAAAGTGCATTTCTCCTATACTTTTAACTTACTTTTGGTCACTCTTTCGTCTCGCGGCGTCGCGTCTCGCGCGCTTCACTTTCGCTGCCCATTTCAAATTTGGAACGACTGTTCGAATTTTAAATACCTCGCTCTCATTGGCCGTTTGACAGACTTTTTTGCGCGCCAAATTGGGTTTTAAACAGTGAAAGTGTACAAATATGTTTGATAAAGCCGTTTTTGTGATTTTGTTGCATTTTTTTTCCGTATCATGTGAATTTGACGATGACAAATATGACAATGATGCAGTAAACAGTAATTTATTTGATGCAAAGAACTTGATGAAAAACAACGAAAATGCCGTTCTAGCTCAACTTATATCTGAAAGCAAGTTTAATTCGGAAACATTAAAAAACTTTAATAAGAACTCAGATGCTGTTAATCATTATGAAGATATAACAATTTTAGACGAAAATGGAAATCTAAAAAACTTGAAATTCAAATCGGCGACCGTACCAAAAATACCTCTGAACTTACAGAACAAAGTAGCACATCAGTTAGTGACAAAAGTGAGTACTAAAGTGACAGGTGATACGAACAAAGTGACAAGTGACAGACACAAAGTGATACTAGTGACAGATCTAAAAGATAAAGTGACTGGGCAGATGGTAAAACCTGTGATAGATAATGGTGAAAAAGTTGATCTTAATTCAAATAAATCGAAGTTTATTGAAGAATGGGGATGTAAGTATTAATCATTCATGCCAATTATTTATTTCAATGAACACATCACAGAGAAATTATATCTTAACTAAAATTATTGCCATCCCGTTCTATTATCTCATGATGGAAAGTGAAAGGTATGGACTTATATTAATTAAGTCGCGATTTAGTGATTTTGTGGACTAACGAATCGAACCAATATGTACAGTCAATTTTCTCACATAAGTATCAAGCAGGCGTGTTGCGAACCAATGCGGTTAAAAACTGTTGAGTGTTCCTTTTTCCTGTGATTGGTCAGTAATCTGTCAATATCAATATCAATGTCAGTTTTGTGTCACAGTGGCGCCATCTGCAATTAGCTTTGCGTGCTGTAATGCTAGTCTTTAATGAAATTCAATTCAATTACAATAATATTATTCTTGATTCTAAAATATCACTAAATCCTGACTAAAATGGTCACCGTCATCGGTAGCAATTCGTGGTTGCTAAATACGCGACTTAATTAATACTTATGTGAGGAAATTGACTGTACACAATTAATAACGATACAGCTTATTTCTACAAAGAAATGTCTTCCAGCTGACCTTCGAAAGTGAGATGTTTTACATTTAATTTTGAAATATAACACGGATACTTATAAAAATAATTGTCTAATCATACTGGAAAAAGATACCTACTCTCTCGGACAGCGTCCCGCAAACTGATAGGGGTTGCTCAGTCAACGAAACTGAACAACTATCACTGGGATTTTTTTTCAGGAAATGAAAAAATAATTGCTTTTTCACACAAAATGACCACCTCGATCAGACAATTTGTATGAAAAAGCATTTTTTTTCCTGAAAAAAAAAACCTGGTGATAGTTGTTCAGTATCGTTGACTTAGCAACCCCTATCAGTTTGCGGGACGCTGTCCCTTACACCCGGTATAATGTAACTATTTTTAAGCTAGTTGTAATTACTGGTGCCGAATTAATGTCTATCTATCAGTTGTTTCTCTTCCTGATCGACATTTTAAAAGTCAGTAAAGTTTTTATTTTTTGGTTACAAACCTATGTCGTGCAAAAGCGCCCACATACTAATTTGTGTATGATGTTCTTATAAATAAAATCAGCCTGTTACCGAACCACATCTTTAATTAGACGAACGACAAGTAACTAACTGTATAACAATATATATGTGCAAATTGAACCCACGACCTCCGTACCGCGAGCCTCGCCTCTAACGACTACACCACGGAGGCAGTTACGTAAACACGTACAAAGGGTTGCGCAAGAGTCTTGAAGGTTGCGCGGAGAAAGTAGCGACGACGCACTGCCTCTGTGGTCTAGTGGTCTGAGCCATGGGCTCCCGATCTAGGGGTCGCAGGTACGATTCCTATATTGTTGATATTTAGCGTGAAAGGACTCTATTATGGACATTCTGATGAATGTCGAAGAACACAAAACGCATTGGTTTTTTCTTTGTTAACCCCCGGAGATCATGCCTAAAGCTGCTTCTAAAGAGTTGGAATCCTTACTTATCCCGTATCTTACGGGGTCGGCTACCTAATCTAGGTGATTGAACGAGGTGAGAGCGACCTGCCATCTGACCTCAGCAACCCAGAAGGGAAACCAGACCAGACCCAATCCTTGATTAGGTCAGACTGAATCACCTGATTTTATGTAAGTAAGTATGTGCTTCGGAAGGCATGTTACGCCCTCAGCCCCGCATCATTGCACAAACCATGACAGAGCTCTGTTAGGTTCGAAAACTTTATCACCAGGCAGGTTACATCGGGTGGTCACGCAAGGCCGTTTACGCACTGCCTGCCCTGCCATCCGTATTCGGTTCGTATCCCAGAAATTATATGGAAGCTGTCAAACATTTTCACGGCAATCTATACAAATTTTCTCGGATTCGGATTGGATTCGGAACGCCATAGTAAACGCTCTAAGGCCCGTATTTATAATTAGCTCTCAGGAGTGACAGCGAGTTTGAGTCCGCATCAGAAATGTCATTTCAGTACAAAACGATCTGTCAAATCCATACTTAATATTGCTCTCAATCTTGAGATCGCTTTATAAATACGAGCCTAAGAAGTTGTGTAAATAAGGTTTGCGTAAGACCAGCTTGCTTGAAGGTTACACAGAGAAAGTAGTGACTAACTTTTGCTAACGTGTCGATGTGTGCACGTACCATAACGGGCGCTTTTCCACTAGACGGCACGTCAACGGCAACGGCGACGGCACGGTACGATCACGTGACAATATCTATGGGAATCGATGACATGCCGTGACGGTGCCGTGCCGGCAAGTGGAAAAGCGTGTCATATAATTTCATTGATTTTCATACATTATCTCACCTACGATATCGTCGACGGTACCGTGCCGTCGCCGTTGCCGTTGACGTGCCGTCTAGTGGAAAAGCGCCCAACAGCTATAAGCTATATTATCCATGATAGGTACTAATATTGTAAAGAGGAAGAAAGATTTGTATTTTTTTGTGTAT
>JARACY010005369.1:0-22131 GCA_029255725.1 Scrobipalpa atriplicella | reverse complement strand
AGCGCAACACAAAAAAGAATCAAGATTAGCCCGAAAGAAAGCTTTAGAAGCAGAAGAAAATAAAGAAGCAGAAATAAAGAAGACAGGTGTTTTGAATACCTCATTCGTAGCTGAAAATAAAGTAGAAATAGATATAAGTGGATTAGTAAATATTTTAGAAGTTACTGAAAAATTAGACCCACTGACTGATAAAGAAAATAAAAATAATTTAACACAAGATTCTAATGTTAAAGAAAATCATGAGGCAGATAAAAGTGTAATTTTAAATAAATTAGAAGATAATAATGGAGAAAATAATCCAGTAAATGATACGGAGGAAAAACTAGATACTAGGGAAAAGTTAGATGAAGCAAATGTTAAAAGTAAAAGAAACGATGAAAGTGAAAGTAAAAATACTGATAAAGTAGATTTAGATGAAACCAATGATTTATGCAAGGCAAAAACAAAACTGTGATCTAAATTACATGTATTACAATGTGATTTTTTATTTTGTTTAATAACTAAAATGTGTAACAATTAGCTACTTATAGTGTTTAATTAGATTCTAAAACTAACACAGTTGTGATGGTTTCTATTTTTATTTGTAAACCATGTGCCCTTTGTTTAGGTCTATTCGCGGATTGTATTTTGTTGGATCTCTAAAATTATAAAAACATACATTCCTATTATGTAGGTATTACTACTTTTTAAAAAGATGCTTTTGGACACTCAAAAAAACTCGAATAAAGAAGGATAATAAATACATTACAATATACTACAAGTGATTCTTTAGACGTTAACTAAACTTACACTAAGTAATGATAATAATAATAAAGTAAATTTAAGCAATTTAATTACGATATCACGCACGACGGTGTTAACAATAATGTCGCTAAAGATGTTATACTGAGATGTAAATACCTTTTTACACAAATAAAAATAATGATTTATGAATATTGTTTTATTCATTAAAAGGGCATGGTGCATAGTATTTAAAAGCAGAATCTATCCTACAATTTTTCAATTGCCTATGCTTTTCGGGTTTGGTTAGCAAGCCGGTCTGTGTAAATCTAGAATCGGCTAGAGTGTGCATCGTTGTATTTTACTGACTAGATTTTTTGGATTTTGTTTGTGTGGTTTTTTGATCAATCGAGTATAATATAGGTATGAGTATGACAAAAATAATCAGGTAGCAATAAGCCAATAAACAAGGAAAACCTTTAAGTAAAAAGTAGATAACACATTATTGCTTCATAACAGTTTAATCTGAGGATTATACTGCCAATTGATACAGAAGTATGTCATTAAAGCCATTTAATAACAGCATTCAATGGACAATTTTTTTTATCTACGACGAAAAATGACATTGCATTTTTTTTTTACGATAAATATGACGGTGATAAAATAAAAACATAGTTATGTTATTCATTATGGTACCTAACCTAGCCTAATGTTTCTTAGATTTCGATTTCTTTAAATCGAATTAAAGTAACTTAAATGATTCTACTCGCAATTTCAGATGTTTGAAAGAAAATATCAATTTATTTGTACCTATTAGGGAACTGGTCTTAATAAACAGTGGTCAAAATAACCTTTGGTCATCAACGTCAAAAAGGATTCATAAAACATGCATATTTGAGCCATCTGATAAAAAAATCAACTTTATATGAAAAAATATATTTGGGATGCTAACGGTTGACAGTGCCTGTTGTGTCGTAATTCCTATGTAATTGTTCTGTGTATGTTCATGTGTACAATAAACTGTTAAATAAATCAATTGGATGGTTGGCACCATAAGGGCTATTGTAGACGAATAGGTAGCACGCAGAAAAAAACGAAAGTATGATATGATAAAATATAATATAGAATTTTTCATTACATACTTTTTGCATGACTGTGTCACCTTCCTCATAAAACATTATCAATAAACGTGCAAGCTACTCAGTACATAGTTAATTGTTCTACTAGCGTGGTATTTATTATATCTTACGAATTATTTTATTTAAGAGATAACTTGCTGATACGTGATAATGATAACAAGCATAATTATTGACTTGACAGATGCTGAAGCCATATTAATTGTTATTATTCTATTGTTCTAATGTGCAATATGTTTTTAAGCAAACATTGATTACATATTTGCACTAATTAAACCAGTTCTATTTGTACGTCGTAGGTATCTAAACGATAAAAATAACTCACAAATAAAAGAATCATAGATACCTACCTATTTCCTGAACTGAAACAGAAAAAGTTAATATGGATGCTGTGACGGTCATATTATGACAACCAAGTGTCCTTCATTCACTGCTTTATTCTAATCAACTTCCGTCGTCCCGTCTAGGGCACTGCCTACGCCAACTTGTATACTATTAGTTACGTCCTCTACCTTGGTATGACGTTGGATTTGGTACATCAAATCAGATGACACTCAATGATCAAAGTTTCCTTTGTAAAGGTTTGAATCTCAACACAGTACGTGAATGTGGAAAGCACACATTAATTGATAGCATTGGTCTTAAAGGTTATCGTAAACATTCGTCATTTTAGGATGACATGAATTCTCGTTTTCTAAAAGCAAGCCATCCCAGCTAAATTATCTTTTAATATAATACCTTTGAAAAAAGTTATATGTGTAAGTAGGGTACCAATATATATTTCAATCCGTCAGCAAGTAGGTACTCGAGACAGTTATTGGTATTAACTTGCTGCTGATCAACGATATCTTTAAAACCCCAATTATGTAATTAAACTTACTTACAAAACTATTCGTACTTCAAAATTAGAAAAACCTGATAATAATTTGACATTGTCATATCCGTTGTTTCGTTTGTGTCCCCATTTGCTTCCATTTTCACTTATTTTCTGATAAACTAATTGATAGTCACACCATTTACACCGATAGCTAATACACGACTGGTGAACCTTAAATAAAGACTATTGGATTAGATTAAAATTGTTATTATTATCAAATATCATAATTTATCTGTTATCAGCACCATTTGTAAAGTTGACCCGGCGGTTAATTTAATTGATTCACAGTAATCAGCTAATTATAATGTTTTGGATGTAGAAAATTGATTGAGTTAATAGTATAAAATTCTTATAACTAAACAATTTACTTAGTAAAAAATTTAATGATTTTTTTAGGGGATGTTTGGTTAAAAATATTTATCTTTATTACCGGGAGACTTTATGACCACGGATATGACAATGTCAAATTATTATCAGGTTTTTCTAATTTTGAAGTACGAATAGTTTTGTAAGTAAGTTTAATTACATAATTGGGGTTTTAAAGATATCGTTGATCAGCAGCAAGTTAATACCAATAACTGTCTCGAGTACCTACTTGCTGACGGATTGAAATATATATTGGTACCCTACTTACACATATAACTTTTTTCAAAGGTATTATATTAAAAGATAATTTAGCTGGGATGGCTTGCTTTTAGAAAACGAGAATTCATGTCATCCTAAAATGACGAATGTTTACGATAACCTTTAAGACCAATGCTATCAATTAATGTGTGCTTTCCACATTCACGTACTGTGTTGAGATTCAAACCTTTACAAAGGAAACTTTGATCATTGAGTGTCATCTGATTTGATGTACCAAATCCAACGTCATACCAAGGTAGAGGACGTAACTAATAGTATACAAGTTGGCGTAGGCAGTGCCCTAGACGGGACGACGGAAGTTGATTAGAATAAAGCAGTGAATGAAGGACACTTGGTTGCCATAATATGACCGTCACAGCATCCATATTAACTTTTTCTGTTTCAGTTCAGGAAATAGGTAGGTATCTATGATTCTTTTATTTGTGAGTTATTTTTATCGTTTAGATACCTACGACGTACAAATAGAACTGGTTTAATTAGTGCAAATATGTAATCAATGTTTGCTTAAAAACATATTGCACATTAGAACAATAGAATAATAACAATTAATATGGCTTCAGCATCTGTCAAGTCAATAATTATGCTTGTTATCATTATCACGTATCAGCAAGTTATCTCTTAAATAAAATAATTCGTAAGATATAATAAATACCACGCTAGTAGAACAATTAACTATGTACTGAGTAGCTTGCACGTTTATTGATAATGTTTTATGAGGAAGGTGACACAGTCATGCAAAAAGTATGTAATGAAAAATTCTATATTATATTTTATCATATCATACTTTCGTTTTTTTCTGCGTGCTACCTATTCGTCTACAATAGCCCTTATGGTGCCAACCATCCAATTGATTTATTTAACAGTTTATTGTACACATGAACATACACAGAACAATTACATAGGAATTACGACACAACAGGCACTGTCAACCGTTAGCATCCCAAATATATTTTTTCATATAAAGTTGATTTTTTTATCAGATGGCTCAAATATGCATGTTTTATGAATCCTTTTTGACGTTGATGACCAAAGGTTATTTTGACCACTGTTTATTAAGACCAGTTCCCTAATAGGTACAAATAAATTGATATTTTCTTTCAAACATCTGAAATTGCGAGTAGAATCATTTAAGTTACTTTAATTCGATTTAAAGAAATCGAAATCTAAGAAACATTAGGCTAGGTTAGGTACCATAATGAATAACATAACTATGTTTTTATTTTATCACCGTCATATTTATCGTAAAAAAAAAATGCAATGTCATTTTTCGTCGTAGATAAAAAAAATTGTCCATTGAATGCTGTTATTAAATGGCTTTAATGACATACTTCTGTATCAATTGGCAGTATAATCCTCAGATTAAACTGTTATGAAGCAATAATGTGTTATCTACTTTTTACTTAAAGGTTTTCCTTGTTTATTGGCTTATTGCTACCTGATTATTTTTGTCATACTCATACCTATATTATACTCGATTGATCAAAAAACCACACAAACAAAATCCAAAAAATCTAGTCAGTAAAATACAACGATGCACACTCTAGCCGATTCTAGATTTACACAGACCGGCTTGCTAACCAAACCCGAAAAGCATAGGCAATTGAAAAATTGTAGGATAGATTCTGCTTTTAAATACTATGCACCATGCCCTTTTAATGAATAAAACAATATTCATAAATCATTATTTTTATTTGTGTAAAAAGGTATTTACATCTCAGTATAACATCTTTAGCGACATTATTGTTAACCCGTCGTGCGTGATATCGTAATTAAATTGCTTAAATTTACTTTATTATTATTATCATTACTTAGTGTAAGTTTAGTTAACGTCTAAAGAATCACTTGTAGTATATTGTAATGTATTTATTATCCTTCTTTATTCGAGTTTTTTTGAGTGTCCAAAAGCATCTTTTTAAAAAGTAGTAATACCTACATAATAGGAATGTATGTTTTTATAATTTTAGAGATCCAACAAAATACAATCCGCGAATAGACCTAAACAAAGGGCACATGGTTTACAAATAAAAATAGAAACCATCACAACTGTGTTAGTTTTAGAATCTAATTAAACACTATAAGTAGCTAATTGTTACACATTTTAGTTATTAAACAAAATAAAAAATCACATTGTAATACATGTAATTTAGATCACAGTTTTGTTTTTGCCTTGCATAAATCATTGGTTTCATCTAAATCTACTTTATCAGTATTTTTACTTTCACTTTCATCGTTTCTTTTACTTTTAACATTTGCTTCATCTAACTTTTCCCTAGTATCTAGTTTTTCCTCCGTATCATTTACTGGATTATTTTCTCCATTATTATCTTCTAATTTATTTAAAATTACACTTTTATCTGCCTCATGATTTTCTTTAACATTAGAATCTTGTGTTAAATTATTTTTATTTTCTTTATCAGTCAGTGGGTCTAATTTTTCAGTAACTTCTAAAATATTTACTAATCCACTTATATCTATTTCTACTTTATTTTCAGCTACGAATGAGGTATTCAAAACACCTGTCTTCTTTATTTCTGCTTCTTTATTTTCTTCTGCTTCTAAAGCTTTCTTTCGGGCTAATCTTGATTCTTTTTTGTGTTGCGCGAAGAACATTCTGAAATAAAGAATTTGTTTCATTTTAATAAAAAAATATATTTTCATATAGATCCTTTACAATAAGTATGTAGACATGTAGTTTGAAATACATTAGTACCTAAGTGGGATTAATATAACAAAAGACCACAATATTATTTCTTATGATTGTTTTAATAAAAGTACCAAATGTTTACTTACATTAATATGATCCAAGCTGGTATGATGAGCACAGCGCTGAGCAAGAAAACGGCTCCTGCCATGAACGTCAGGGTCTTCATGTACAGCCAGGAGTAGAAGGGGTGGAACAGCAGACTCGCCAGCGTCTCCACCAGCGAGAACAGCGAGTTGATTTTAGCTGCAATACAGAAAACTAGTGTAAAGATTTCTATTTGATATATTAATACTTTTAAACTTCTTGGTAGAGTCAGGTAAGCCGGGTTAGAATGGAATTATTTTATATCTTCCATCGATTGTCGTTCAATGCGACTAATGTAATCTAGGGAATGGGCAGCAACGTTCCCTGTGCAAAGAAAATCTTCCACTGCGGTCGTCAATCCGCTTGCTAAGTGTGTCGAACCCATAAATTGAGAATAACCCTTGGACTTGTCAAGCAATGAATACCTAGTTGCGGCTTTTTGATATTTCAATCAATTTAACTAAAAAAAAATGTTCCGTTACCAGTTTCCTGCTTCTCCACCAGTTTCGATATTATAGAACGTAGTGATGTAAATGTCGTCGCGTTGAGTAGCTCAACCAACGGCACTGGAATTAATAAAACAAATTGAGGAACGATAATATTTTTATACGACTCACGAATAAAGAATTGTTTTGAATAACATGTTCAATTACCTATTGGATATTTATGAAAATGGTCTTCAACAATTCTGATCGGTCCGGTAAAAGAAATAGAAACATTGGAAAGTAGATTTTTACAAAAGATACAACTGTACAAGCTACAACGCAAAAAGAAACCTAGACTTTAAGCCTAGTTTTCGGGGCGTTTTGGTTAGGTTAAAGACCGTTTAGCAACTATTTTGAAATCTCAGATAACGACGCACGGGACTGACATAAGCGATAATTTGTCATCACATTGGTGCTAATTCAGGACGCACTATTACTAATTCTAATTCTTAGTAGCGCTGTCACTTTCTTAAATTTGACATAAGAACAGGATAGCAAACAAACACGTGACTTTGACATTCTTTATTTGACGTACGGCGCTTTAAATAAGGAATGACCATAGAGCGTGCTCACTAATTTTACTTAATTTAAGCTGTCTTATGTCAGATAAGAAATGTCAAACTCACGTATTTGTTTGCTATCCTGTTCTTATGTCAAAGTTAAGAAAGTGACAGCGCTACTAAGAATTAGAATTAGTAACTGGACGGCGTGAATTGAGGCCATTGTCTCGTGTTTGGTGCACTTTTAATAACATGAAAGGTTGTGAATAATAACATGAAATTATTATATTCATAGTGAAGTACGCAATGTATGCCGATGAGGAGCCTACAGTTTTTTTTTTACATTTTCCTTACTGATCTGAATGCCTGAATCTCAAGATCGAGATCTTTTCTAGATACTGTAGGTAGTACTCACCTAAATACATCTCAAGATCAGTCGTGACGAAGGCCGTCCAGATGGCTCCAACGAACTTGCTGGTGATGGAGATGAGGCAGAGCAACGAGTCATCCACCTGCATTCTCTTACTGAGTATCGTTATTGAGAACATTGCCCCTGGAAGCAAAATAACACATTGTTCAAAACAACACGTAAAATAATTTAAAAAAAAAACGTAGAAGATCTTTTTGCATTGATAGCTGAGATCGTTTTAAGTTTGCCTATAATTAGGCCCGTAATTATAATCAGCCCCAGCGAGTTTGAGTTCGTATCAGAAACGTCATTCCAGTATACAAAATCACTTGTCAAATCCGCACTTAATATCTTAATATCAATCTTGAGATAGCTTTATAAATACGAACCTTTAGTGTACCCTGAAACCCTCTTTTTCAAATTGGCTTTTACAGGTATACCTTGGAAGAAATACAAGTTGCATAGTTAAGTAGCGTTTTTTTTATCTCGTTTTTTTTAATACTAAAATTTTAAGAAAATACTTAGTAAGTCTTGATTTATAACTTAGTGTTTTTTAAGAGATAAATAACAATTCTTCGTCACAAAATCATTAATGATCATCGCGTCATTCCACGTCATTCACTTCAATGATACCTATTATGAAAAGTGTTGATACGTATCTAAATCCGGGAACGTAATTGAAATTCTAGTGTCTATCTACCTACCTGAAAGGTCAATGAATTGTATTGTCTGCAATTTGATATCTACAAGTAGTTATAGCTTCATTATAAGAGGGAAGATTAATAATGATAGCTCTTGAAAGCGAGTGGTTCCGGGTTCATTCAACTCTACTCACTTACACGTCCCGGATTTCCTTTCAAGGAAACTGTAATAGTTTGTAGTTCATTATTCTGCTAAAGTTAAGTTCCTTAAAGCTTGATAGATTGTATTGGGACGTAAACTACTGAAATCGCTACGTTAACACCTACTGAGGCGTTTTTGAGATTTTAGTGTAGTTATATACACACATACATATATACATTAATCACGCCGCTATACCTGATGGGGTAGGCAGAGCGTAAACAACTTAAACATAGGTCGTTCCGCCACGTCTGACAAATTTTGAGGGTTATTCCAGATGGATCTGTAGATTGCTGATTGAGTGACAGGTTTTCAGCCCATCGCCTAAATTACAATACTGAAACACTCGAATCTCTTAGCTGACTTTTACAGCATGCCCGGGAGGATATGCAGCTGGCACATTCTATGTTTTTCTCTCACTCCTAGTCCAGCATGGAAGGCTAGTTCCTACGGGAATTTATCGGATCTATATCTTAGCGATATACCCTGGGAAACGGCAACACAGGTTTGCCCGTAAATATATCCCTGAAAAAATCCACATATACTCCGTATTTTTAACATTGCGTTATCGATACAAACTTGTTTTGCGGTCCATAAACTACTTTTTCTTTACAATTTTAAAGAAAGTCAACCGCAAAACATATGTTTGTAACAAGGTTATTTTCTGCGGTTCCGAAATTTGAACCTCTGCTATAAATTGCAAGGAAATAGCTGTTTATGGGCCGCAAAATAAATAAAAAAACGGAGTAAGTATAAAATAAAGCGATTCTCACTCTAGAAGTAGATGTACCTGCTCGGGCCTGATCGTCTGTGTTTTTCAATGTGTTAAATGTGATAATCATAAACAATTTCACTCACCACAAGAATGCAGAATGATGGAGTAGCTGGTGTAAAGACTGTAGTTTACCATGTCCCAGTTAAGGCGAGTCCGCACAAACAGGTACAGGATACTGTGTTCAGCTGCAACGAAATGTTGAACAATACAGGGTGTAAAAAAAAGTATTGCGTTCCTTTAAACCACATGTTCTACTGATAATACCAAACAACTTTCCTAAAGCACAAAAACATTACCTCGAAAAAAAATCTTGGCTTTTTCATACAAAGATGCTCTTCGGGATATCCAGCTTTGTATGGACAAAGCAAATTTTTTTTTCGAGCTAAAATTTTTTATTTTGGGAAAGTTGTTTGGTATCATCAGTAGAACATGTGGTTTAAAGGAACGCAGTACTTTTTTTTACACCCTGTATAGAGAGAAAAAGGTAGGTACATAAAGTCTAATGTATTTGACATAAATAAAGGTTGAAATGTTCTGATCGTAAGACGATTGATTTATTACATGTTTTAAATGACAAGCTAAGTCGTCTTTTCTGTCGCAGTATATAGTATTAAGTCGTCACAGACACACAATCTTTAGAAAATCTGATACCAGTCTTTATCAGATCGGTCGTCAAACCCACAAAACAGAGAACGGGTCTCCTATTCAAATATAGTGTTAAAATAATTCTTACAGCATACTGAGATTTACTATATATACTATTATATAACATTTAGTAGAATAAAATTTTCAGTGGGCACCTAAAGGTCTTGTCTTGTCTTGTCTTGTCTTGTCTTGTCTTGTCTTGTCTTGTCTTGTCTTGTCTTGTCTTGTCTTGTCTTGTCTTGTCTTGTCTAGCCATTAGTGTCCCACTGCTGGGCTAAGGCCTCTCTCCGGGCTCTCCACGACCTAGCTATAGGTACTGTCTGTAAAATATATCAATACTCACACATCGTTGGGCCATACAAGATGAATACGGCAAAGAGAGTGAGCAAGACCTTGATTCTTCTCTTGTTCTCTCTTTTCCTGTAGGCGACGCATAAAGTGTCAACAACGTGGGACAGGTTGAAGAAGGAAACTTTCTTCTTGGCTTCTTGACGTTCTACCTGTTAAATAATATTTATATAGAAGAAGTTGGTAAAATATGCTATAAGAGAAAATGTTTGTTATACGTCACATTTCTGCGATGGACATAAAGTTATATAAGTATTACGTCACACGGCGGGCGCTTTTAAAATCAAAACAGAAAACAGAAAATATTAAAATGAAACTTCTGTGTAAAAAATGCAGAATATGTAAGTATTGCATTATTATTTTTACACAGAGGTTAATGATTCAGTGTAAAAATCTCGTCATTCGTTTAATTCGTTTAATGTAAGGGCAAAATAGGAGTCATGCTAAATTCCTAGGTGTTTAAAATACAGTGTTGGCCCAAACATCTTGCAAAACCAAGACATATGATACCTATTCCACTCTCAGTAGTTATGTAGGTAGGTAAATTGATGCTAGAAAGGAAAACATAAATTATTCTTGTGAGATTATACTTGATTGTTGTTGAATTGTGTATTGTTATTTTATATTGTATTTGTATTGTATGAGCAAGAGCGCTCTTTACACATTTATATTGCAATCGTTAAAATTTATATTTATTATACGCGGATTACAAACACCGCTTGTATAAGATGTTTATATAAATAATAAACATAACTGTTGCAAAATGTATCATAATAGTTTTGTTTATTTTTTCTTTGTCATCACTAAAGATTTGATGCAGATAATACAGCATAAATATTATATAAAATACATAATTTAGGTACCTACCTTATAATAGAGCTAAAAACAGAAATATACTTGCGAATATTTTTATCAAACCTATTAGTACGGCGGTTAGCCGGAAAAGTTTGCAAACTGGCGTGATGGGATGAATGGGTCTCAGACTGGTTGTACACATCCTAAGGTAACTTTTGAGATATGTTGCCCTGGTGGGTACACTCTATGGGTCTGCAGGCAGGGTCGGTTAGGTGAGCAATTACAGTATTTCAATGATATAGGAGTGGTGCTCGAACAAAGTTTGGAGCACACCCTGGTCAAATTCACATCGCGGTGAAAAAAATCCAAAATGGCGGAAAACAAGATGGCCGCCATACAAAATAAAAAGTCAAATATCTCCTAAACGATGAGAGATAGATGGAGAGTGCTCGAATAAATGTTATAGGGAATGATAGTAGGTAACCTCCGGTGATCACGAAAAATCCAAGATGGCGGATCCAAAATGGCGCCTGATAAAAAAATGCTCCGATCAGGCTGCAATTTAGTTGGTGAGATGACATTGAAGTACCAATTCGATATTGATAGTTCGTTTTTCAAATTCACCGTTTTCCAATTGCATTAGTACTTCAATAACCTCTCACCAGCCAAATTTCAGCCTGATCGGAGCTTTTTTTATATCAGGCGCCATTTTGGATCCGCCATCTTGGATTTTCGTGATCACCAGAAGATACCTACTATCATTCCCTTATAACATTTATTCGAGCACTCTCTACCTATCTCTCATCGTTTAGGAGATATTCGACTTTTTATTTTGTATGGCGGCCATCTTGTTTTCCGCCATTTTGGATTTTTTTCACCACGATGTGAATTTGACCAGGGAGTGTGCTCCAAACTTTGTTCGAGCACCACTCCTATATCATTGAAATACTGTAATTGCTCCTTTAGTAACCTAACCGACCCTGCCTGCAGACCCATAGAGTGTACCCACCAGGGCAACATATCTCAAAAGTTACCTTAGGATGTGTACGACTAGTCTGAGACCAATTCAACCCATCACGCGAAAGTGCAAGCTTTGTCCTGATTTTGATCCTTAACAGCCGTACTATATAACATAGTCATACAGTTATTCAAAATTCGATCAAATTACAAAAAACAATAAAACACCTAACGATTTTTTTCTAATGTTATAGCACTTAGGTACTTAGTGGTATTCCGTTTGCGTTTGCGTTTTGCGAAGTAAAAAATCGAAGCTACGATTATGATTTGTTTATTATTTGCTTTTTTAGCATTAAAATTCCATTTACGTAGGTTGAGTTTTTACTAGCAAATGATACAAAAAATTGTGTAATTTTCACGTAACTCGGTAATTTTGTTACATGTTGTTACTGTAATAATTCTAATAGTGCAATAAAACGACTGTAAATGGTTCGTTATGGCAAATTGATCGTGCTATCATTATGCATGACGACGCTTTGGCAATCGCGCCATTTTGAATTATCGATTTCCATTCAAACTTTTCAACGTTCGGTAATGAGGCAAATTATGTGCATATTTATTGATAAACTAGGACAGCACTGGCTTTTTCCGGAAGTAGAGTTGTTGATAAACATGAATATAAGGCAGTTATTGTACTTTGAGTTACTGTATCCGCCATAAACCTCGTAGACATGCATTACCTATTTCCAGTATTATAAATAAATTTAAAAATATTTTTTTGTTACCTACAATATTACATGTCTACCAGTTGCTCAAATTAGGCAGGCATATGCCAAAAGTAACGATATTCCTGAGCAATGTTCGCTCTGTTCATGATATAAATATTTAAGTTGTAGGAAAAATATAAATAAAATAATCTTCGGATAAGCTTCGGATATACTTTTTGCCCTTTAATGAAAGTTATCGCAAACATTTCTTAATATTGTTGTCGGCGATAAAAAAACTGCAGTAGCTATCTCGGTTCTTATTTGTTTATCTTCGTATTCAGTTTATTTTCAATACATTCTTGAGCTGATAAAGATTTTTTATGCATACTTTTTCAGACTACATTTAGCTCCATCTGACGATTTTTTTCTAACCAACTCCATCCAGATAATACTGGGTAATTTGTTAGGTATATCATCATATTTCACTGCGGAAACGCGGCGAGTGTGATGAGCACCTTTGTGCCGGGGGCGACACGGGGCGGGTTGTTTGAGTGACCCATCCCTAAGTTATTGTAAATACCGTTTAATTTAGTTTTTAATTTGTTTTTATGTTGTTATTCTGTATTTAATATCGAGATATATATTTGAGATTACACCGATACGATAATAGCTTTATTGTTTTGATTAAATTATACAAGTCAAAGATGCTAAGATTCTTTTCACTTATGAAGTTAGGAAGAAAAGCAACATGGTTGAAGACAGATTCGAAAAATATTTAGATCCCAACTTCTTGCAGCAAGTTAAATAGATTTGGTTTAAAAACGGAACGTAATGCAGCAATTGTCTAAATGCTCTTTTGATTTTAATATTCTCGATTGGTATCTCGTCGAATAGCTGACAAAACTTTACATAGATTATTATCCGCAAGTGTATTGATTGGATTAGGATAAAAAAAAAATTAAAACAAAAAGTTCAACTTACCGGAGGTAGACCTCTCTCTTTCAGAAGTACATCAGGTTCTTTCAGACAAACACTTCCATATAGCAGCACCACTATAAACATGGTCAGAGTCATCGAGAACATTCCAAAGTAGCCCATTCTCTGCAGCAGGATGCCACTCAATCCAATTCCGATTGGTAATCCAACTGTCATACAAAAGCTCACCATCCCGACTCTGAATGTCCTGGTCTCTTCTGAGGTAATATCACTGATATAACTGTACACTCCAAGGAACATTGTGACCCATCCTCCAGTGCAAGCAACGAAGATCGTCTCCATGAAAACTGTGATTTCAACAGGAATTTCATAGAAAAAGTAAACACATATGAGATTGTTTATAGATGTTAAAAGTTCCCCAAAAACAGGCAGAAGGATACACAGTTTCCGTTTCCCAGTTCTATCACTCCAAGCTCCAAGAAACATTATTATTGTGCACGGTATCGCAGTTTTGATAACACTTCTCCAAATATCTACTGAAGAAATCAACTTCTGAATTTCTTTTTCTTCACTCGAATAGTTGCCCGTCCTTTTTACAAGAGCATCGCAGACTTCTTCACTATATCCAAAGTTTACTCTACAAGCTTTGTCTAGATTTAGATTAACCATAGCAAACATATTGAGGATACTTGGTATGATCAGTCCAGCCAAGAGTGGTTCCACAGTAATATTGTCTCTTACATATGTAAGCTTATCCCGAAAGCTTCGCTTTGTAATTTCTACATCTTTGTTTAGAGGTTTCTCCTCTTTTTCTTCAACTTTAGTTTTTTGATCAGCCATGCTGTCGATACCAATTCACACGGCGGAATGTTCAATTGTGTCTTTATTGTTTACACTTAGAACTGCGATTGTTGTATCGTCGACGGCTGCAATGTTTAATTTTACATTATGAGTGTCGATGTATGCGACACAGTAATTGCTTTTCGTATTTACTTGTCCGATATTACTTATTTGTTTGATATCAATTAAGCTGATACAGATAAGTGATGATAGTCGGCTTTTGTTCGAGCCTCATGAATGCTCAATGATTTTCTGTTCTAATTAGATAAGTGGTTAATTTGTTAAATAACTACAAACAATATTGCTCCTTTTGCAATATTACTCTTGCTGTTGTATTTATACCTGCAATGAATAAAAATATGTTAGTTTATGAAGGAAATATGTAATTTTCATTGTATTGTTCTCGTAAGTCAAACTTATTGACCGTTGACTATAAAAATGTTATTATCTTTTGTATTTTACAATGTTTTAACAACCTTAGTGAGTGATTTTCAAGTCGCTTTGCCATGAATGCAGCGTTACTGAGCAGGAGCTGCATTTGTCATAATCTGTGCTATAATATAATGCATAATTCGGTATTTATTTCTATTCGTATATTATAATTATAACTCTATCATCGAGAATCAGGCAAAAACGAATCTTGAGTTTAATCATCTATCGCTTCCCCTACACCTATCCTATATAGAAACCACGACCTAATGTAGATATGTATTTAATATTTAAGATTTTGTTGTTCATTTACCTGTCTAACGCAATTTAATAACTATAATTTTTACTCATCTGATCATTATAATTTTGGTTGGTACGAACGGCGACTATTTTCATTATTCTATACTGAAATGTATAATAATAATAACAACTACTGGTATCTACAATAATTTCTGTAATGTTTCTGAATAAACGTTTGTTTCATTATTTGAACTGTTTTAAAAGCATCCTTCTCAGGTGTTTTAACAATAAACAATAGTTAAAAATACCCCATTGAGGGGCGGTCCCATCAACTTATAAACGAGTGGATGAGAAGATAAACAGTGTGTCAAAAATTTCGATCCCACGACCATCTTTCAAAAATACATTCAATTTTCGTAATGAAAAAGATCCGGCTATTGAAAGCGAATAATATAAATGAAATCATGTTTTCATGAGACACTCAAGAAGTTAATGAATGTGAAAACCTTATGCATGAAAAAGATAAATCTTTGCTAATTATTAAAGACAATGAAGTATTCCTCTCCCAATCTTTAAAATACCTAACATTATTGTTTTTTGGGCATTTTTATGTAGGTTATTATGATAATCGCACTTATTACCATCTGCTCTGAAGGTACAATTTTACAGGATGTCAACTATTTATGGAAATACATCACTGACACCACAATTTTCACTTGTCCACTCTTTGCACCTATCAACACTGCGATCTGGTACTACAATGGCTCATGTTTACATAACACAGTGTTTTAGAGCCACACTGGCCGTTCTCGTCACGCACATTGCACCTGAAAATTTGCCTGCACATCGATGTCATGGCGGAAGCACTGTGAATGTCATGATCATCCTAGATAATGACATGGTTCGAGAGATGCACGTGGCACTAAACGATGTTTGATTCGGTAATGTAGTTGTTGATGACACCTTACTACTGGCTGAATTGCTCGTCTGCAAAAAAGTTATTTTTGTCATGTCAGTTAAGGTTTAGCCGCTTTTTCAATTCCGATTACACTACATGAACTGACCAATCGATCTTCTAACATTCTCTTTATTACGACTTTTCTGGCTGTTATCATCGTCTGCCGACCTCGACAACCGACTTAAAAATAATGGTTACCTAACTAGTTTAATTCACTACTACATACTATTTAATAGTATTTTTCTCTTGTGATGTATTGATCAGAAAATAGATCCCTCAGCAGCATATTATCTGCTGAAATTTTGAATAAAAGTTTAATATGAATGTATGGCACTTGGAGAAAAGAAAATGGAATACCAACCATTGTCGCGTGCCGCGAAAGATTATAAAGGAATTCAGTAAACAAGATAATTAGCTTACTAATTATATTTGTAATTTTTGGCGAAAGATAATAAACTAATTTTAAGTAATTCGATAAGAATATAGGTCGCCGCATAAACTAATGTTACCTGTTACTTTTTCTAAAATATTAATTATCCTTTGAAAGAGATAATAGTAAAATAAATAAATACCTTGTATAAGTGCTGTCCATAAAGTGATCAAATGGTTAAAATTATGACCGCTATTATCAAAATTTCAAGCAGAAACTAAAATCACGCGTCTAATTTTTTTTCAATGCCAAATGTTTAGATTTTCCAATTTTTCCTTTTTTAATCGCTGCACCAAGCTGATAAGGCCGGTTTGATGCAGTTATGTTACGTAAGGTATGCAAGGTGGAGTTGTACTTAGGTCCGTACTAAGCAGGATAAAAAACATAATGGGTAGGTATTTTGACTGTAAAAGATTGTTTAGTAACCGAGAGGTTTAATATTTAATATATTGCAATTTAATAAAAGTATCATTGTAAGTAATAAATAAGGATAGTCATGTTTATAAACATAAAAATGAAATCCTTATACAAAAAAACTTGTAATAATTATGAGGATTTCAAAAAATATAACAGTCAAGGTGTGTTTATCAAAAAACTCAATAATCTTAATAAAATATTACTTTTAGTAAAATTAGTTTGAACAGATTTTATATGATTTTTTAATAAAAAAACTGTCACGTTATAAAGTCAAGGTATACGAAATAAAACTTAACATAAATAAGTATATTATTTTAATACTGGAAATCAGTGGTTAATCTTTATTCGAATAATCTAAGAGTTTTTACCAATACTGCCTTGTTTTACATTATTTCCTTTAATTTTCTTTGCCTTATTCTAGAGTTTCCCTTCCGCGGTATATCAACCGCAATTTTTAATATTCCATTCATGATTCCAATCATGTGTTTTTATGTGTATGATTATAGGATCCTTTTCATATTCAGTTTGTTCGATCACTTCTTCATGTTATTTTTGTATTCCAGGGTTACCTAACATAGTTATTCATGTTTCCTGTATTATCAATCTGAATATATTAATTGTTAACTTTTAGTCTATTTTCTCCAAATCAACTTTCAATTTGTTATCATCATTGCTTAGTGTCTCTGTATCTGCTTCTTTCTTTTCTTCTGCTTTAAAAGCTTCCTTTCTTGCATTTTTCGTTTCTTTTTTGTGTTGTACGTAGAACGTTCTGAAAATAGATATTTAGGTTAATCGGATGTAAAACCCGTAAAACCTAACAAAATCCGCTGAGGAACATAAATTGAAATATGATTGGATTTCCCATACATACGGGGTGTAAGAGACAGCTTCCCGCAAACTTACCAATGAAACTGTACAACAAATTATTTCAGGAAATGAAAAAAACAAATTACATAATGCCCGCACCTCTTTATTTAGTATGCGGAAGTTTTTTTTTTCACTTCCCGATAGAATTTTCTGGTAAAAGTTGTTTAGTTTCGTTGACTGAGCGACCCCTATCAGTTTGCGGAAAAGCTGTCCCCTAACTCGGTATGCTGTAGATATCTTTTATTGGGACCAAATTTTTCAAAACAATAGTAATCATCGTGTGCTATAGATATTAAAATACTGCTCACATGAGTATCATCGCAGCCGGGACCATGAGTGCAGCGCTGAGTAAGAAGACGGCTCCTGGCATAACCGGCAGGGTCCTCATGTACAGCCAGGAGTACAGCGGGTGGAACACCAGACTCGCTACCGTCTCCACTAGCGAGTACAGCGAGTTCGTTTTTGCTGCAATACACACAAGATATCAGAAAAAAAGGAGGATATACATTCTTCATAATATTATACTTTTATGCTATAAAAGTACGTGACTGGAGCTCTAGTCATGACCGGGAGGGTCTTAATAATGTAAATCCAGGCGTACAGCGTGTGGAAATAGCAGACTGACTATCGTCTATTAATTTTTGCTGTAAACTTATTGAAAAAGCAGGTTCTTCACGTTTCATACTTCACAGAAAAGATTGTTTAGATTGATCAACTCATACTATTTCACTCATAATATTTCAGTTATGATACTGAACTAAAAATTCTTACACAGATAGAAAACTAATGTAGCTGTGAGTGAAACCGGCTTGCGCGAATTATCAGCTTACATACCTATAATATTCCTAAAACAGAGCAACTACCTAACAGGTAAGTTTTTTATTTGTAGTGCATGATTTAAATATTATTTTAGTGTGTGAAATGTGTTTTTGAAATAAATAAACCAAGTGCCTAACAGGAAAACTAGAAGAAAATAATAATCTTACCATTTTCCTGCTTATCAACCAGTTTTGACATGATGGAACGAAGTGGCGTAGCATTTAGAAGTTCAACCAAAGGAACTAGAAGATAAAATAAAATAAAATTATGATGAGATGATGTATAACTAGCTATCGAAGACACAAATTTTAAATAGCAGGATGAAGTTTTTCAAAATGATTCAATTGATACAGATGATTGTAACTATGATGATATGATAATGAATGAGAACAATATTTTTATGTATTGTGTTAGGGATAAAGGCGAGATTTTATGTATGTATGTATGTGTTACATATAACAACTAACCCATATACATCTCGAGATCAGTCGTGACGAAGGCCGTCCAGACGGATCCGATAAATTTGCTGGATATAGCGATGACGCAGAGCAACGAGTCATCCACCTGCAGCCTCCTGCTGAGTATTGATAATGAGAACATCGACCCTGGAAGTATAAAAATAATTCAAAACCTACATAACGCAAATAGGCTGCAGATATTGTTCCGAAACAGCATAGCTATAATAGCTAGAGTCTTAGGTTTGTATTAATATTTATAAAGCGATCTCAAGATTGAGGCCGTTTTTTCCTAGTTGACTACGGAACCCTTATAATTTTTTACTGAATGTCATTTTTCTGTCACTCTTGAGAGCTAATTTTAAATACGGGCCTTAGAATTAGGCACAGTATAGTCGAGAATTTGATGATCTACCTATAAAACATAATTATCTATTTTAGAAAATTGTTATTTAATGTTTTTGTTGTTGCTCATAGTTTCCTGTTTTGAAAAGTTAACTACAAAATGTAAATGGTCTATTAAATATTCATCATTTCGCCTCGTGGTTTTAGTAACGGCAACATTTTTTACAACGATTATTCGCAGAAAGTAAATTTTTTCATATTACCCCTTTTTACAATCCTTGGACATGTTACATGATATCAATTACCATAAGTGGATAACTATGAGATACTTGAGAATTATACTTACCAATAGAGTGCAGAATGATGGAGTAGCTTATGTAAACACTGTAATTCACCATATCCCAGTTGAGACGAGTTCGCGCAAATAGGTACAGGATATTTTGTGTAGCTGTAACCAAAATTTCTACATTAACTCAGTGTCAATATTAATACCAGGGTTCGAAAAAATCCGATTTTTATAATAAAAAAAAAACTGTTTTTTTTATATATCCAAACTTTGATATACCTATATATCAACACTCTTTTTTTTTAGGTTTTACTTTTACTGATTGGTTCCAAATTAATCGTATTTAGGGGATTTAATTAATTTTTACAATAGCTGTTAAATTAAGTCAAGAAAATTTTCTCACTCTGTTTAAGTTTTTTAATTTTAATTTCGTTCATTACTAAAATAAAAAAAATATTTTTCAGTTGGATATATATCATCAATATTTATTTAAAAATCTGATAATTTATTATAAAATATCGGATATATATAATTTAGATATAATAAATTATCATTGATTTTTATTGAAAAATCAGTGGATTTAATATCGTGATATATATTCTCGAACCCTGGTATTAATATTGACACTGAGTTAATGTAGAAATTTTGGTTACAGCTACACAAAATATCCTGTACCTATTTGCGCGAACTCGTCTCAACTGGGATATGGTGAATTACAGTGTTTACATAAGCTACTCCATCATTCTGCACTCTATTGGTAAGTATAATTCTCAAGTATCTCATAGTTATCCACTTATGGTAATTGATATCATGTAACATGTCCAAGGATTGTAAAAAGGGGTAATATGAAAAAATTTACTTTCTGCGAATAATCGTTGTAAAAAATGTTGCCGTTACTAAAACCACGAGGCGAAATGATGAATATTTAATAGACCATTTACATTTTGTAGTTAACTTTTCAAAACAGGAAACTATGAGCAACAACAAAAACATTAAATAACAATTTTCTAAAATAGATAATTATGTTTTATAGGTAGATCATCAAATTCTCGACTATACTGTGCCTAATTCTAAGGCCCGTATTTAAAATTAGCTCTCAAGAGTGACAGAAAAATGACATTCAGTAAAAAATTATAAGGGTTCCGTAGTCAACTAGGAAAAAACGGCCTCAATCTTGAGATCGCTTTATAAATATTAATACAAACCTAAGACTCTAGCTATTATAGCTATGCTGTTTCGGAACAATATCTGCAGCCTATTTGCGTTATGTAGGTTTTGAATTATTTTTATACTTCCAGGGTCGATGTTCTCATTATCAATACTCAGCAGGAGGCTGCAGGTGGATGACTCGTTGCTCTGCGTCATCGCTATATCCAGCAAATTTATCGGATCCGTCTGGACGGCCTTCGTCACGACTGATCTCGAGATGTATATGGGTTAGTTGTTATATGTAACACATACATACATACATAAAATCTCGCCTTTATCCCTAACACAATACATAAAAATATTGTTCTCATTCATTATCATATCATCATAGTTACAATCATCTGTATCAATTGAATCATTTTGAAAAACTTCATCCTGCTATTTAAAATTTGTGTCTTCGATAGCTAGTTATACATCATCTCATCATAATTTTATTTTATTTTATCTTCTAGTTCCTTTGGTTGAACTTCTAAATGCTACGCCACTTCGTTCCATCATGTCAAAACTGGTTGATAAGCAGGAAAATGGTAAGATTATTATTTTCTTCTAGTTTTCCTGTTAGGCACTTGGTTTATTTATTTCAAAAACACATTTCACACACTAAAATAATATTTAAATCATGCACTACAAATAAAAAACTTACCTGTTAGGTAGTTGCTCTGTTTTAGGAATATTATAGGTATGTAAGCTGATAATTCGCGCAAGCCGGTTTCACTCACAGCTACATTAGTTTTCTATCTGTGTAAGAATTTTTAGTTCAGTATCATAACTGAAATATTATGAGTGAAATAGTATGAGTTGATCAATCTAGAACAATCTTTTCTGTGAAGTATGAAACGTGAAGAACCTGCTTTTTCAATAAGTTTACAGCAAAAATTAATAGACGATAGTCAGTCTGCTATTTCCACACGCTGTACGCCTGGATTTACATTATTAAGACCCTCCCGGTCATGACTAGAGCTCCAGTCACGTACTTTTATAGCATAAAAGTATAATATTATGAAGAATGTATATCCTCCTTTTTTTCTGATATCTTGTGTGTATTGCAGCAAAAACGAACTCGCTGTACTCGCTAGTGGAGACGGTAGCGAGTCTGGTGTTCCACCCGCTGTACTCCTGGCTGTACATGAGGACCCTGCCGGTTATGCCAGGAGCCGTCTTCTTACTCAGCGCTGCACTCATGGTCCCGGCTGCGATGATACTCATGTGAGCAGTATTTTAATATCTATAGCACACGATGATTACTATTGTTTTGAAAAATTTGGTCCCAATA
>JARACY010005368.1:0-22134 GCA_029255725.1 Scrobipalpa atriplicella | reverse complement strand
ACATTGTGTTGTGGTAGGGGTTTCTTAACTCCTAACCTAACTTGTCCTGTCTTTTAGGCCGTATTTATAAAGCGATCTCAAGATTGAGAGCAATTTTAAATATAGATTTGACAGATCATTTTGTACTGTAATGAAATTTCCGATAAGGACTTAAACTCGCTGTCACTCTTGAGAGCTGATTATAAATACGGACCTAAAATAATGTTAAAAGTCATTGCAGAGTGGACTCACAACTTTACCAATATTTTAATTAGGTATATCTTTACGTTTGTTATCTGTACTACCTGTAAAAATAACTGTTTACAATACGATACAAAATACTTTATTGCACCATACAACAGTAATACACAAACAACATAAAAAAAAGTACAACATAGGCGGCCTTATTGCTAAGGTAGCAATTTCTGCCAGGCAACCTTTAGCTGATAGGAAAGTACGTAGCGGGATACGGGATAGTGCAAATTTAAACTATTTACAGACAAAACACAGTAATACTTATAATACTTATACGGGTACATACATACATAAAATCACGCCTTTATCCCTAATGGGGATACACACTATTACAAAAATATATAATATAATTAAATAGACTAATGTATACCTTAAAATAAACTAATACATACTCTATAGAGAGGATAATGCATATTATTGTATGTTTTATTTTATTACTGAAAATTAGGTATGTACTTATCTCTGTTAATGTTGTTGGCTTGGGTTATATCAGTTATTTTTTTATTTATTCTCCTAGTTTCCTTTAAAGTGCTCATTTTAATGACATCGATGCTATTAAAATTATTCTTCTTACAGGAAAGGAAAACATAGATTTAACTTTACGTATACTTTCGGAAATGACTAAGTTTTATATTAATAATTGTTTTCGTGGTATTAAGTAGTTTATTTTTGTACGAATCCTTGTTTTATTTTAAGTATGAGATTACGAGAAATAAGAATAATTTATTATTTACATTTTACCTATAGGCTTATTGAATGTCATGTGAATCTATACGATGCAAAATAAACTAGTTAAATATTAAACTATGAACAATCAGCTTACTAAAAGTTCTATGATAAAAGTTCTGTGATACAAGTTTTCTGATAAAAGTCAATATTGAATAGACTTCGTTCTAATAAACAGTACCTATATGAAAGGAAAATAAAACGTATTAACAAAAAAAATACAAATGCATAAAAACAGTCCAGTCTAAAACCGGCCACAAATCGAGGTCGAAAGTGATCAAGATCATGATTGATAAAAAGAACAAAACATTGCCTAAATGTCAAAACTTCGATGGACTATCGCTCATTTGTCTTAATGTATGCCAAGCTTGTCAACAAGAATAAGTAAGCAATGTCACCAATGTTGACAAACTGTCTAAAACGCGATTAACGCCAGTAACGGTATGCAGGTAACGGGTAAACCTGAACTTGGCCCATGATCCTCGGTGTCCAACGTGATAAAGTCAATGACACAAGGCCTGATTTGATCAGTCTGACTTGCTAAGCCTACCTATGAGTAAGTAGGTTGGACATGCAAATTTAAAAGGGGGACCAGTTGATGACTATACTTAAAATTGAATATTTTGTGAGTCATCAACTGGGCCCTAGGGACGAGTTAATTGGGGGCCCAGTTGGTGACGAACCATATGTATGATACTGCTGCCGGTTCTGTTGCAGACACAATTAACTTGTTTCAGTTTGGTCCTGTCACTTCCTAAAATTTGAATAAAATAGAGACAGAAATACAACAGCTAATTACAATTTTTTTGACATCAAAGCCTGAGTATTCGTACGAAGCAGCTAAGTGAGCCAAGTATTAAATTTACAGTACCTAAAACGCAAGCCAAAGGCACACGTTAGGGTAGAGTCATTAATTTTTTTTTTCAATTAGTAACCATTAGTTTTGCCTTGACTCTAGTTTAAAAATGACGATCATGGAGCAAGCTCAACCATATTCCTGAACACCGACAACAGTAACATTTGGCACCAATCTGACTAAATCAGACACTCTGCTCCAAGTTCAAGCTATGTTTAACTCATACAGTTTAGTGCTGAACGTATGGGTTTGCGGTAAAGCTAATTATAGTTTTACACTAAGTGTAAAGAGTAGTTTAAGCTGGGTAGGTTCCAGTTCACAGCTATTTTAAACCCTGCTGTATTTTAAGGCTCGTATTTATAATCAGCTCTCAAGAGTGACAGCGAGTTTGAGTTCGTATCAGAAATGTCATTCCAGTACAAAATTACCTGTCAAATTCGCACTCAATATTGCTCTCAATCTTGAGATCACTTTATAAATACGAGCCTAAGTGCGCCACAAGTAGACCAAGCTAGATAGCGTCTAGGATCTGATTAGGGATCTATTTCATAACCGGTATTCCATTTTGCTACTATTTTTATATTTTTGCGGTGCTAAGTTAGAATAGCATCAGCGATGCCATGTCTTAATATGAATGTCATAAGTATTAACGTATTAAGGAGCTTTTGAAGGATTTTAAATGGTAGTGGTGTACCAACTATGCCTCCAGCAATTCACGAATTTTACACCTTGTTTTTACGGTTGAATGAATATTATGTAAGTAGTTCCATCTGCATGTCCCAACTGGTGATAAAAAAACATAGAATGTGCGAACTGATTCTCCTCCCTGGCATGCTGTAAAATCCAGCTAAGGCATTCGAAGATTTTAGTGTATTGTAATTTAGCAACACTACAGCAATAAGTATACAGATCTATCAGAATAAACATCCTGGTGATAGTTGTTCAGTTTGGTTGACTGAGCAACCCCTATCAGTTTGCGGGACGCTGTCCCTTACACCCGGTATAGGTCGTTGATGCTCTGCCTACCCCGTTAGGGATACTCTACAGTTACACTGTTGCAAAAGAGCATGACCATGAATCGGGTAATATTTACAAATTCTTCAATAATTGGATGTGCAGTGATCATGCCCATGCGCATCTGTCGCGGGTTCAACGCCCGAACAACACAAGACAACCTTCAGAGTCTTTTAAGGTTCCGTCAGCGGTAATTGGTACCCCCAATTTCATTGTGTCACCACCAGTGATTTTATTGATGCCCAATGGCCACGATTCGGCGTAAACAAGATTTAATTAAAATAAAATCATACCTGTATTTTGAGCGAACAGAAAAGGAAAAAAAATTCAAAGGTTTTTAGCCGGGACCCGTTCACATCACGACTTAACTTGACTCAACTATCCATAGATATTTTAACTGACAGGATTATAATAAGTCCGTCTATAATGCCGTCCCTTTCTGTTAGCTTAAGACGGAAAATAACAGGTATGGTTTTATTTTAGTGAAATCTTGTTTAAGCCGAATCGTGCCCATTATCGACTTAATCCCTCCTCATTGAAGAGCTTTCAAGACCGTTTTCTTAAAATTGCATGTCTCGTTTTGAATATTTACGCAGCTGTCAAATTAATCAATGGAAATATAATTATGTTTTCCATGGAATATAGGTACTTACTTATAACCATCGAGAGTAGGTAAGCTTATAACCAACATTAGGAACTGTGTAGCTAATAATAAAGATATTTATTAAAGTACCTTAAGTACATTTCACAATCAAAATTGCATAGATCATCCCTCCTTATAGTTAATACTAATTATAGAGAACTACAAAAAAATACTTTACAGCAAATATTGACTAAACTAAATATTGATTAAAAAAAAAGATTAAAAATAAATAAATATGGACAACGCTAAATAAACATGTATGATTGTAGAACGGTTGTATTTGACTGAACCTCGGAACTTATTTGCTTATTTGAGTCTACAAGTTTACACGTATGAAAACATGAAAAATATTCCCAAACAGTAAACAAGCCAAAGATTTGGCTTTCTCATTGCGGTATCTTCCGTTTGTAAAAGCAAGGTTAAACTTACTAGTTTTGCTACAATAACGAGTGGAAAAACATTTATAGGACTTAGTAAGTTTGGGATGTGACAAATTTAGCACCTCGCTTTTCGCAGAACTCGACATGTTCATGTGTTGCTTGTACAAGCAAAGTACAACTGCTGTTTGATTTACTGCTTAGTTCATACCAGAAAAGGTGTCATTTTAAGTTCTTTTAGCAAGTTAGGTACCTAAGTATAAGATGGTTTAAGTATTAAAAGTGGGGGCCTTTCCCACGTGTATCCCTGTCGATACAAAGCAATGTCTTGTGGGAAAGGCCCCCTTGTGGGGAGGACCACTCTGCGGAGATTGTGCCTAACCGGCTTCTCTTATAGAGTTGGATTCCGTTCCGATCCAAACAAGCTAAGCTCACAAGAGCGAAGCACTTGCAAACCAACTGTCATACGGACGCTTCCGTATCTGATGGGTCTAACAGAGGACTAAACAGTGGTTAACAGACGACGACGTACCGATGCGTTTCGTTTTCTCTTACTGTCATCACAAAGGCCAAAGTGCTTTTAACACTAGACGAGTATATGTTATGTACTTTTAAGTAAAAAGGTAGGTACCTTACCTACATCACAAATAATATATACAGTATACATACATACATCAGTTCTAATTCTAATACTAGTTTTATTTGTCATAGATACCGTACGTAAATGTTCCCTGCATAATAATTAAGATTAATAAGTAAGTATTCCATAAAACGTTGGATCAAAAGTTTAAATAAATAAGTACTGGGCGCTCTCCAGTAACAGTTTTTAGTCTACAAAATTACAAAAGCGTCTTATTAGTCAAGATTACAATCTATCGGACATTACCGATTAATATCGTCATAAAAACATTTGCCGACGGCTGACCCTTCAAGAGACTAGCATGGTTGGAGATAATGCGGACTCTAGCATGTACAAATTGGAGAATTATGCTAAATATCTTGCATGTTTCCTCCATAGACAATTTACTACTCGGAAATATTACAGGCGCATCTTCAATGTCCTTGGTAAAGAATAGGTTGGGTACCTGCTTAGGATTTTCTAGTACCTAGTGAGGTTATCTATAGCTGTTTATGAGGTGCTAGGTAGATAGATAACGCAACCTTGCGTCCGTAACTCGAACCCTATCTAAACATTTTTAATTCTAAGAATTTCTGAAAACCGCCAATAAATGTTTATTTTATTTCTCATTCATTTTTTTTTTATTTGGATCTACTGTTGGTGATGTCACTAAAGTAATACACAGTCCAATTAATCCTATCTGAAATGTTTCTCAAAGTGTAACAGATTGGATGTATCAAGAAGTCAAATAAAATACTTCATAAATATATTAAAAAAAGACAATGATTGAAAACGTCCAACTATTTTTGATTTTGTGGTTTTCGCAATCTTCCTATGTGAAAATTTTGTTAATTTTTCACGTGTCACGGAGGTTTTACATCATAGTCCTAGCACCTCGATATCTACTTGTGGGCATATGGATATATTTACTTCTAAACGTAGTATTTGTAGTTTACGTCTAAGTAGAGACGTTTGCGAAAAACATCAACGTTATAGAAACTTTGTTAAAAACAGTGTCATTAAAATTAATACTTCGAAGTATTGAATAAATACGGAGGTGCTTTGTTTTTCCAACAATTATTTTGCAATAACAAGATTAATATTCCCCCAAGCCACTAAGTTAAATTCTAAGCTTTTATAAAAGAAAATGGAATTAATACTTTAACATTAAATCTGGGAAAAGTATCATCAAGTTTTATTAAATCTTGGGGACTTCACCTCTAACATCTCCATATCATTTACCTGATTTGATTATTATTTATCATGTGATGTGCCTGAGTAGGTATATTTAGGAGCAAACGCAACGTAAATCAAAATAGAGCACGATAGTGAACTGTCAATTAGTTACTGTAGCAACGTAATGGTTGTCGTACTGGCCATTTTATTCTCAATTTGAAATAATTTACAAAGCTTTTTAGCAGAGACAATGGCAAAACTCCTTGTTGAGATGGGCCGAATGCCGGTGGAAGCGCCAGCACACGGCATGCACCGAAGTCAACGCGCCCGGCCGCGGTATAAAAACGCGCGCATTATCAAACCGCCACCAATACATTGCCGGCCGTCAGACTGTTCGCATTTCAAACTTGGAACTGTGAACTTTTTAATTTAGTGTCAGTGCTTCAGCCAGTTTTTAAGGACCTTTTTTCAGGTGAGCTTTCTATACGAGTGGATGATTAAGATTATGAACAGATAATATAAAATTGAAATCGACATTTCTATCGGAGCGAAAAATATTAAAGAATTTTATTAATTAAGTTTTTATCATAATTCCAATAGCACGTCAATTTAGAATTTGCTAATATTTAGTTTTGAAAAGGTCAAACAAGTTATTAAAATGTTTTATAAGGATGTAAATAACACCTATCTTATAGGTACTTATAAAACTGAATGCACGTTTGTTACAGAGCCTTAATGACAAAAAATAAAATTTACTTGAAACTATAATTAGAAATGAGAGAATAACTTTTAAATGACGTCCGGAAATCTGGGCTAAATCTTTTTATATGAATGTCACAAAAATAGCCCCAGTTTGTATGAAAACGGCCGGTTCTCATTTATAAATTGCTATTTACAATGAACATATAGGTGCCAGTGATGTGACAAGCCCTTTAAAACAGGGTGACCATTATTATCTCCTCCTACGAAGCGAAGGACAAATCATCCTGTAATTTTTATTTCACAGTTGATGAACATTTTAAAAATTTGACAAATAAAACGTATTCACATTGCATAAATATGAAATTTTAAAATTACATAATTCTAAACGTACATTATAATAATCATATGCAAGATAACAAAACAACATGTAAAACATAATGAGAAAACATTTTATTAGAAAAAGAAAATATTATCGTTATTTTTACTTCTCAATAACTTTTTTGTTTCTTTATAACTATTACCCACTTTGACCCTAATGAATCGCGCCTATATCCCTACGAGATAAGCAGAGCGTGAAAGATTTTATAAAAGTATTACAAGGGGTTTTTATATTCGAGTATTCTGAGATAAAAGCCATTTTCGAAACGATAAATATTAACAGATAAATATTTCATACAATTGGCCCCGCGCAATCCAAGCGCGTAGGCAAAATTTATGAAACACGCGTAAAATAGTAGGCCTGATACTGACATAATTTAAAGTAGTAACAATTAGTGCGCGTGCGACTAAACCCGTGGACAATCGATTTAGGGCCTAGGCCTACTCTCGGTGCCGCCATGACTGCACTTTACAGATTGTTTGATAAAGGCCTTCGCAGGCCTAGCGCCAATCTAATCTAGGTACTGATCGAAAGGGAAGGAATTTGTCTTGCATAATCTCGAACTTATAGGAGTTTGAAAGTTTGTCTTAATTTGCAACAGGTGCTTTTGATTGAAGTTATTTTAAAAGGTACACAAAAATTTTAAACACAGGTATTTTTTTAAATTAAATAACTTGAAGATTAAATAAATAATCAGTAACTTCGAATATTGTTGGTACACTTATTTAAAGACAAAAGAAACTTTAATCCTAATCTGATATATTGGATCCTAAAAATTCGAGAACTTTGTAGTTAATATAAGATCTTCATACAGACTTAACTTATTTTAGTTTGGTCCTTTCACTTCCTTAAATTTTAATAAAATAGAGTCAGAAGTAATCAACTAATTATTAATTCTGTCAAAGTGACGTATAACGTTTAAAATAAGACGACACCCATCTAGCATGCCATCTTATTTAAGGGAAGTAACGTCACTTTGACAGGATTATAACCAACTGTTGTATTTCTGTCTCTATTTAATATTTAAATTTTAGAAAGTGATAGAACCAAACTAAAACAAGTCAAGTTGTATCTATAACAAAATCGCCACCACTTAACTGTATTTTGCATGTACTTTTTAGTACCTTCACCGTAGGGTTTCGCACTTATTTAATCTGGGCAAGATGTGATGAAGGGCTTCCTTTGCGATTTCTTATTGCCACTTCCGCCCTTTCGAGTGATTCTTAATTCTACTTCAAGGCCAATTCTTAATATTGGATAAATTATACGCTACGCTAGTTATATATTTTTTTATTAATTTGGAAAATTTTCACGAAGGACTAATCGATCGAAGATTTAGGTATTTTAAGTTAATCGAACTGAACAAATTCGAACAATCGAAAAAAAAAACAGCAAATTCAGATTAAGTATCTCAGTATTTTTTTTAACAAGGTAATTCATAATAATTGCATTATTTTGATAACACGAACAGAAACATTCAAATGTAATGAACATAGTGTCTTGTGCGTAAAATCAACAAATCTATTCTGCAAAAACCGCCTAAGTATATTTTTAGCAAATATCCATGAAAGTGCATAAAAAATTAGCAGAGCGACAATAATTGTGATGACAAAGTGTCAAGTTGTAAAAAGCCGGTACATAATGCTTCATTGGCATTGGTCTAATTTTCAAGGTGTCATCTCTTCGCCTTGAAGTATTTATTATGCTAACATAACAACCTCAGTGTCTAAAGAAGTTTAAGGCTACGTTAATTGATTCAGAATCTCCGGTAGTTTTTAGTTAATAGGAAATATCTTTGTAGAGTCTTTGCACATGCACGTATATAAAAAAAATAGGCATTAAAAGTTTGGCGAATCATTTAAATTTTACTTTTTTGGTTGCTCTTGTAAATTCAATCTATTTCGAAAAAATTGGGATCTAAACCTGCAATTTTGGAATATTGTTTCATCGCTGTACCATCTGAGCTATCATACCACAGTTCAAACGAACACCACAAATCCTTAAACGTCATACTTAGAGGATAAAAATAATAGTAAATAAAATTTGATGTTATCTAGCTCTTATTTATAACAAGCTAGTCCTAGTACCTATTTATAAGGTAAACATGGATGAGTAATCCAATATACTCGACTCAACTCTCTCACGTGCTGGGAAACCAAGTAGAAGAACTAATTCGCTTAGCTCAAGTCAGGTGTCGAGACACGACGGACAGACGAACTGGAAAATCGGATATAGTATCATGTACTTAGATTCGTGCGTGCAGCGTGACTATACCCCTTGCGGGGTAGGCAGAGTAATAAAGGGTCATGTGCTAGGAAATCGCGTAGAAGAACTAATTCGCTTAGCTCTTTCTTTTATTTTTTATGATAAATATAACATACTTACAGACAGAATCCTCTATCTATAGGTACATCGATTATTATCTACTGTATCGATATTAATACTTTTTATATATCTATATGCAAGAACACTTTGTAACACTAAACTAAAACATGTTATAATCCTTGCTTCTTAAAATTGAATAAATCTACAAGTATCAAGGACTTCAATAAAGATTCCTCACATTGACTCATAGAACCGGAAATATTTTAATTAATGAATACATACGCCTAATTTACGAGATTAAGATACTTATTAGAGGTGCTCAACATGGCATTTTAGGAAAAATATCTATACTTCTAGTCTCACAGTTTTAGGAATTCATCATGGAAATTTATATATTTCCACGAAAATATTTAAGTAAGGTAGGTAAGGTGCTTATTTTCGTGGAAATATATAAATTTAGTATGTTCATGCAACTTATTTTATCAAATCGTTTTGGTGCCAAATTTGCGAAGATAGACTAGACTATAAAAAGCATCTTCACGATTAAATATTCTTTTTTTTGTACCACACACCTATTTATTCTACAACAAAATTGGTGTGAGTCATATAAAACATCGTTAAAATCTATTCTTAATCCTCCAACTGCATCTAATCGGTGCCACGATCGGTCTAACTAATCAGCCACGATTAGCCTGGCAGGTCGACACTGACACCATCGTATACCATGGCAAAACCTGGCATGTATGACGCACGAGCACTCCATAATATGCGCATTATTCCACGTACTCCATAAAAAAATAACAAGATGCAAGGCAATCAAAACATCAGGCATAATAACTTTATTGCTGTAAAATTTTTGTTACCGAACTTGACTGACAGGCGACGCAAGAGTGCCTTACATTGATAAAGAGTTAGCGTTTAGCGTCATGAATGACGGAATCGTAGTGAAATACCTTTCCAAGAAGAGTAAAACGTGCATAGCAGTATTTTGTTCCACAAGATTTAATTTTGGTTTTAAACAAAATGGAAAACTACGCACACGTCATGGATAGTTAGTAAATCTTAGAAAAGATATCCAGATCTCTGCTAATAGTACAACAAATATAGTAAATAGTGCTACAAATTGGTTTTGTTTGAAATAATATTTAGTACTTAAACTGTATACTCTGACTAACGTACGTATCTACAGAATTTTCGGTAAATTCTGTTTTTAGAGAGTAATGGTGTGCCAATGTAAGTCGTTGTTGAGGCAATATACCTAATCTTTTATTTTACACAATTAGTTTTGAGTAGCGCATCATTACTCTGCCAAATCACAAAAACAGGAAACCGAATCTTTTCAAAATGGCCGCGAGAATATGCATCCAAATCGGCATTCGCAACGGTCTGGCAAGTGGTCGACAACATGGCTAAGACACCGGACAGACAACTCCAATTATCTGACCGTTTCCACAGATCACGAGACGAGTAGAACAATGGCTAAGCCATATAAACCATTTCGGTCGACCAAGGACTAACAGAAGATTTATTCTAATGTAGCATATTCGAATTTTTTAACGGTCTGTGCGGTCTATACAATGTGCGTACATATACGGAATATTTTCAACATTTGTAATATATGATAACAGAACAGTTCTGTGAACAGAACACCCTGAATGCATTGAGTCAAGGCAAGGTTGACTTCGTTTATGTAATATTTATAATGTTTGATAATTTAAGTTTACGTAAATTATAATATTGTTATTTAAATCGGCTCACTCGAATGTCACGCGAACCAATGGAGGTTTTTAATTTGCTCGTTCCGGAGAAAATTCTCAGTTTCAAAATAGATGGCGTTGTGCGCGCCTAACATTTTGACAGGTCGTATATAACGTTGTTTTGACGTTTTCGTTTCACACAATATGACAAATAAGTTTTAGTGTAAAATTTATAGTTTAGAAAGGCTTTCTTAGTGCTGCTTTATTGAATAATGAACTATCGATAAGTAAGTACAGCTTTCGGAGATGTAAAAAGATTGATATGACAAAATTAGAAAAGTTAGAAATAGTCAATAGACTTTTCCGTGTAAAGACACGTTTTTTTAGCTAGTTTCAGCGCCCTCTGCAGGAACTCACAAGTATCGTTCAAAAAATTGTAAAAAAAGCCACTTTTATGTAAATTAGATAAGTCAGTCAGCATCAGTCAGTAGTCACAGTTACAGAAACTATTTTGTTGTCCACCATACGAAGTTAATATGAACATTAATAGCTATAGGTAGGTAATTTTTTTCCCACCACACGAAGTTTTGTGTATATATTTTTTTTCCTTTTTAATGGTTGTCATGGGACGTGTGCGTCCAACCGAAATCTAAGTCTAGCGGTTTAAATACCGGTATAAAGAGAATGCAGCTAAATAAATACGGGATTTTGTTAACACTTCACACCTATGCTGCTCGCCTGGTACCGTTAAGCCAAACATGATGATTTGATAGAGTCAACAGATAGATTTGGTGTTTACTTTCTTCTTCTACTCATGGTAACAGAATATAAAACTGCTAACTTAAAACCGTTTCCACTAGCATGCAATTTTCTTCCATACCTACAGTATATAGAAAAATCTATAAACACCTACCCAATTATTTAATTGTTAATTTATTTTATTGTATACCTTTTTGTATAAATTTGTACATATTGAAATATAATTTATATGATAAGCCCCTTTTCAAAACCGTATAAATGTAATGTATTTCAAAATCGCTTCAATCAATATGAAATGTGTGTTTCTCAAGCTTTAGCAGGGTAATACATTTTGTTGTGTGATAATGTTCACGCCTTTGCACGTTTATTGAAATTCTCTATGTCGTATTCATGTACCTATACCTAGTCTAGTACTTTATGATGCATTAGCAGAGTCAAATACAAGGAAAGTTATACTTACACTCTGACCCTTCACAGTAAAACAAAATAGACATAAGTACTCGTAAAGTGCTTTTATAATATTTAATTTACGTCACATAAATATTATAATGATATTTTGTATGGATGAGGATGAGACTGTCTTATGTTTTGACTTATTTTATTTAAAAAAAAATTCTAAAAAATTTGGCAAATTTTGTAGAAACTCCCTTTTTCACTCAAATTTTTTATACATTTGTTTTATAAGCTATAAATAGGTTATTTAAATTTATTATTAGAAATTAATCAGAGACCGACCAATCAATCATTTTGTTTCGAAAGATAATCTATGATTCTTAATTTTGAAACTTGTTCTCTTTATGTCAGAAAGTAAGTGCAAATAAACGAGTCTATCCTCACCTCGATCTTCACTTAGTTAGTCCCTGACCTTAATATTAACGAAGAAACAATAAATAGTTGCCAATTTGTCTCCTACTCTTTGGGTATGTATTTTTTATTGTCCATTGTCTATTACATCGATGTATGGCTCATAATTTGCAGTGTTATTGAACCCGCCCAAAGGCAAAGGCGGCTTGTTAAAATTCTCCATACATTTTGTTTTAGGATTTGCAATTATACTCCAAGAGGTGTTTCTTACAAGGTGCTACATGACGAACACTATACTTAGGTAATTTTATTATGATGTGATAATATTATCTGACAAATAATAAAAATGAATTTTTTTGCATACAACTTGTATGAACGAACTGTCAGATATCATCATATGAAAACCGGAGTCATCATCGCGGAGTTAACATCCAAGTGATTTAAAATTTAGTAAAACTAGCCATCAAACAATCGTCACCCACTGAAAACACAAATAAACAATCGCTCAACAAGGCGGAAACAATTTCTGCAACTGCGTATTCAATATGGAGATGTTACCGCAACATATAGGATAATGGCATCGAACTTGCATCTGATATTGCGCAGAACACTCTAGAAGTGGCACTTGACACTGCAACACATAATCTGCTACGTCCGTGTGTAGGGCTGGCATTTCTATAAAAAAAAATGAAAAGGACCTGATGTCTGTAGAGCTAAGCTGCATAACTTGGGTTCTAGTTTAATAGAAATCTATGCAACCATGCATATTACATGTAGGAGTCCTTCCACAAAAGGCGATCCGAACCTTTTATGTCGACATAAGGAGACAATCATGACCATAAGCAAAGCACTCGAAAAAAATAAAGAAGAAATTGTAGAATTGTTTTATAAGGCGACTGGAATCAACCAGCCCTGTTACTTTCATTCTGAGACAACAACCATCTCAATTCTGATCGGAACCGTCATCGCATATGTCTAGATGCAACACATCAGATAATGGTAGGTACCGATCGCGCCCCTCTGACAATGAACGTGGGTTGTCGATGCCGGTTGCACAACACGGTTTGTAGGCACAGTTCAACGCGGTTTCAACATGGCTATATTCACGAGTTCGACAGTAGGACCGGGGAAGGCGACATACTTTCTGATAAGTACACTGAATTATTATGGCGTATGTATAATACCTATGCGCGCCTTTTTTATATGTATTCTTAATCGAGTGATGGTTGTATGGCAGAATTTTAATCTGTAATGACCCCTAATAGATAAACTTAAGAAATACGTAAATAAATCTTTAGTTTAAATGACCCGACCAGCCGACATTTTTGGGGAGATCCAATTTCTTTTATAATATAGTATAATACATAAATACGAGTAAATGTTACAAAGTCAGTTTGATGAGTAGAACTCGCACTTAAAATATTTGATTAAAACTTGATTTAAAATATCCTTGTAAAAAATGTGCGAAAAACTAAATAAAAATAGTACAAATTTAACCTTGACTTTTTACACGCAGTAAAAAATTACTAAGATAGTCTGTTGATTGATAGACTTTATCGAAACGTGAGTTAGTTGCGCTAGAAAGTAGGCGACTGTCAGAGCTAGAGCATAGGTCACTTTTTGCTCCAAATTTGTAGAAAAAACTAAATTTCTAGGTCAGATACTTATTTATCTAGACGGGCAGACAACGGACGTGCCAGTCGATGCTAGAAAGCTAGAATATCACGATTATTCGGTATGCCGATATTTGCATAAATCGAGACTGATGTTAGGTAATTGTTCTTTTGTTTATTATGAAAATTTCGATATTACATACATACATACATAAAATCACGCCTTTATCCCTAATGTGGTAGGCAGAGCAAAAACGATATTAAATGGCATTAAATTATTTGTTTCAGTTTATTTTAGCGTCATTTATTGAACACAATCAGTTTACGAGTTTGAAAAATGATGTGTTTGTATAAAAACAAAACTTTAAACACAAAAACACGTAATTTAAGGTATATTCTTTGAATAGTATGCGTGTAATGCGTCATTATCACAAATTTACGACAACCATTGATAAAGTTAGACGTAGAGAGTGACGTAGTTGTGAAAATGTATAAATTATGGCAATCAACCATTAGTTTTGTAACCTTTACGACCGTTACGATAAGATGTCAAAATAATAAACAACCCTACTAGAATTCCATTAGAAACACTCGTATATGTAAATGACATTCAACATTATCACAGATGTAAGTTATATTGTAATAAATATAGTAAATTTACACATTCTTCGTAATAAATGTACACATTCCTATGACGCAATGTGTAGATTTATATTGATTAGAGTTTCCCAAGTATTGCTCGGAGAAAGCTAAAACGTGTTTGGATTTTTGACATTTCCATTTTTATGTTTATTAGATGTTTGTCAATAGTCTTGGTGTTAAAAACCATTTAGATAGGTATGGAAAAGCATCTTCTTTAAAAATGTGGTATCTGCTAATACTTGTTATTGCAGTTTCCCACGGGAATTCAAAGGTAACCTCTTTGACTCACAGAAGATGTAGTTTTTGTATTCCTTAGAGTACGTGGATAAATTAATGTTAAAATGCTTCATGTATTTACTATACCTAGTTTGCAAAAAAAATACTGTATCTGAAAATCGTGACCAACCTGACTTTTGACAGAGTTTTCAACTATAGTACCACCTAATCGCATAAGTTTATTTCTTAGCTTTCGAGCTTTAATGGTAGATTTTATTAGAGTTGTTTCAATATCAGTTTCGAAAATGGCTGTTTAAACACAAATAGCCTACATCAATACAGTTTTGTAGGGACGTTTCAATTAGACTTTACGTAATTAATCATTATTTTCTACTCGCCAAATGCATAACATCCTTCAATTAGTATTATTTCCACAGATTAATGTGATAAGGAAATAATTACATACCATTTTTATTACATTACGGTGCAAATAGTGCAATCCTATCTAATAGCACAAATATTATAACTTTGTTAATTTTATTTCGTCGTAAAGATAAATAAATAGAAAGATTTAAATATCGATTATTTTAGTGTCATGTTTTGATCTAAGTAGCTACTAGGTAATATGTTTAAAATATTGTGTCAATAGTCGACTCGCAACGAAGAAGAATAGTATAATACGCCTAATGTTTGTTTGTTTTAGGGAAATATCACAGAATATATAATGAAATATATATATCGGCATTTATCGAGCTTATAAATAATAAGCTTTGAGGGATAGAAATACCTATAAAATTGACGCAATGGTAATCGTATAAAATGCGTGATTGTGAGATCAATTATGTTTTTAAATTTAAAGCGTCAGAATACAGCGATCCTTCCGCAAATCTTGAATAAATTTGCTAAAATATCTACACGTTTTTGATGCATAATAAATCAGTGCAAATATTTATCCAAAGTGAACGGTCACAATGTGAAAAATTGTCAGAATTTGAGCAGAAACAATTTTAATATAAATGTTGATGTTCCGCGTACCCGGCGAAGGCAACGGGCGTGATTTTGTGCGATTATGTAATACTCGTACATAAGACACATAGTGCTTGTGCCAATTGAAATGGTTAATGGCCCCTGAGGTCTTCTTAATCATCTCAAGATGTTTTGCAGTTGCATCAGAACGGCCCCAGCATCCTCTCCTTAATGTGGGGAGCAGATCAAGTGCATTCTAAATTTAAACATATAACCGTTATGTTATCCATTTATGGATGAAAGAATACTAATCATAATTGCATTACAAGAGATTGATTTGAAGAGGCACTATAATAATAGTTATTATATTCTATTTGCTATTAGCCTCCATCTAATTGAAATCTCATTTCATTTAATATGCACAATCACGAACTTTTAATAGTTATTTGTGTCTGTAATTAGAATGCATAAATACATACAGAGGAACGACTTTGTTAAGCCTTTGCCTGCATATACAGGGTGTAAGGTAAGAGATAGAAACTTACAAAGGTTGCAGAAATTATTTAGTTTTTTTATTCACCATACAAATCATATAGGGTATATGTTCAGTTATGAATCTGAATAATCTTTTTTTAATTTTCTGGAAAAATATTTTTGTGAAAGTTATTCAGATTCATAAACTGAACAACCCCTATCAGTTTGAGGGAAGTTGTCCCTTACACCCTGTATACCCAGAGGCACGATTTAGTTATGGCTGCGCCTGCGCATATGTGAGGTTGAACCGCGATGCCATTGGCAGATAGGCCAAAGTTAGATTATGGTGTAATTACAACTTGGAACCTTGTAACCGTTGTGGATGGAACCACATGATTTAATGCCCCATGCCTTGGTATGCGTAACACATAATATTATGATTAAGAATATGATAATGGCGCAGTCATTGCGCATGATTTGTTATACCTAAGTTCATTTGTATTTTTTAACTGTTTTTCATAGATGAAGTCGTACATACCTGGTGAAAGAGACAGATTCCCTCCTAGGGATAGGGGTTGTTCAGTCTACGAAACTGAACCTCTTTTACCAAGAGATTCTTTCAGGAAATGAAAAAAAAAAACATGGTTTTCCCATAAAAATAAAATATAGTCCCAGCGAGGTGGTCATTTTGTATGGGGAAGTAGTTTTTTATCATTTCTTGAAGCAATTTCCCGGTAACAAATTGCACAGTTTCATTGACTGACCAACCCCTATCGGTTTGCGGGAAGCTATATCCTTTACACCCCGCATAACGTGGTAGGCGGAGCGTTACATGTTTTAAATATTCGTTTTAAATGAAACTGAACATCGAACAAATGTCATGAAAGATGTGTTAGGCAACTCATCGCAATGCCAGTAATCGCACAAGGAATCACTGCAGAGAGAATTCGATGCAGTAAGAAATAAGAAAGCGGGGCAAGGGTAACAACTCGAAAGGGCAACATTTTGAGTAATTTTATAAATTCTATTAAAAGGAATTATTGCCTCAATGCAATGTCTAAAATTAGCCTTGAAAATTCAATACCCCTTATTAACAAAATTAGCTATTGTCATACCTAGTACTCGATAGAATAAAGAGTCGAAATGACTAAACGTTGGACCCAGAGGCGGTTCCCAAACCTGCGCGTCGTTTCGTAAAAATCGGTCAACCGTATCGCGCGTCAAATGTTGCAACTGGAAAACATAATAGATGAAGGACTAATGTTTCCACTGAACGATAGTTTCAAATGTCTCGTGATTTTGATTAAATTAATACATACATTTTATAATGCTCATAGTTTGAGAACTCTATAGGTAGAGCTATTAAAGTAATACCTAGATCGCACTGATATTTCTATGACACTCAAGTTCTAGAACTAATATTCCTATGCTGATACGTTTTACTATAGCTTGAGAGCTGTCAAATTTTCCCTGTTATCTTGACTCTACTAAAGTGTTATTTATTAGGCTGACAAAAATTATCTTTATCAAAATATCAACATCTACCTGTCATCTCTCATCGATCATTATAAAATTAACCTCGGTATCTAAAAAACAATGTCTGACGCAGCCATCAAGGAAAAATGTGGTAAAAAAAATCAAAAGGAAAAAAAAAATGGGATATGGCGATTATACAGAATTCTCGTTTCTTAACTATAATGTTTTTATTCGAACATATTTATGCCAAAACAGAAAAAATACCTAGTTGACAAACATTTTTCTATAAAATTTGTAGAGACTAAAATATAATTTCATAATAGTCTCCTCTCACTTCATGCTGGTTTTACGATTTCTTAATAATATGCACATCCGATCTGAGTAGCCATATGTAACGTATTTAATAAATGAATTGAATTGAAGTACCTACTACGGGCAGGCATTTTTTTTTTGATTGGCACATAAATAGCTAAGCGACGTACACAAAATAACGTTTCACGTATGTGAAGCAATTTGACAAAATCCGCGGATATTCTGTATGACTTGACCATGACCCTTCGACGTCCTTTTAATGTATAGGTATATGTGAAGCTCACAGTAGGTACTGCGGGCTACGGGCAGGCAATTTTTTCCATTGGCACAATAAATATAAGCCGCGCACTCAATTGAAAGATTGGCATAAATATGTTCGAATAAAAACATTATAGTTAAGAAACGAGAATTCTGTATAATCGCCATATCCCATTTTTTTTTTCCTTTTGATTTTTTTTACCACATTTTTCCTTGATGGCTGCGTCAGACATTGTTTTTTAGATACCGAGGTTAATTTTATAATGATCGATGAGAGATGACAGGTAGATGTTGATATTTTGATAAAGATAATTTTGTCAGCCTAATAAATAACACTTTAGTAGAGTCAAGATAACAGGGAAAATTTGACAGCTCTCAAGCTATAGTAAAACGTATCAGCATAGGAATATTAGTTCTAGAACTTGAGTGTCATAGAAATATCAGTGCGATCTAGGTATTACTTTAATAGCTCTACCTATAGAGTTCTCAAACTATGAGCATTATAAAATGTATGTATTAATTTAATCAAAATCACGAGACATTGAAACTATCGTTCAGTGGAAACATTAGTCCTTCATCTATTATGTTTTCCAGTTGCAACATTTGACGCGCGATACGGTTGACCGATTTTTACGAAACGACGCGCAGGTTTGGGAACCGCCTCTGGGTCCAACGTTTAGTCATTTCGACTCTTTATTCTATCGAGTACTAGGTATGACAATAGCTAATTTTGTTAATAAGGGGTATTGAATTTTCAAGGCTAATTTTAGACATTGCATTGAGGCAATAATTCCTTTTAATAGAATTTATAAAATTACTCAAAATGTTGCCCTTTCGAGTTGTTACCCTTGCCCCGCTTTCTTATTTCTTACTGCATCGAATTCTCTCTGCAGTGATTCCTTGTGCGATTACTGGCATTGCGATGAGTTGCCTAACACATCTTTCATGACATTTGTTCGATGTTCAGTTTCATTTAAAAACGAATATTTAAAACATGTAACGCTCCGCCTACCACGTTATGCGGGGTGTAAAGGATATAGCTTCCCGCAAACCGATAGGGGTTGGTCAGTCAATGAAACTGTGCAATTTGTTACCGGGAAATTGCTTCAAGAAATGATAAAAAACTACTTCCCCATACAAAATGACCACCTCGCTGGGACTATATTTTATTTTTATGGGAAAACCATGTTTTTTTTTTCATTTCCTGAAAGAATCTCTTGGTAAAAGAGGTTCAGTTTCGTAGACTGAACAACCCTATCCCTAGGAGGGAATCTGTCTCTTTCACCAGGTATGTACGACTTCATCTATGAAAAACAGTTAAAAAATACAAATGAACTTAGGTATAACAAATCATGCGCAATGACTGCGCCATTATCATATTCTTAATCATAATATTATGTGTTACGCATACCAAGGCATGGGCATTAAATCATGTGGTTCCATCCACAACGGTTACAAGGTTCCAAGTTGTAATTACACCATAATCTAACTTTGGCCTATCTGCCAATGGCATCGCGGTTCAACCTCACATATGCGCAGGCGCAGCCATAACTAAATCGTGCCTCTGGGTATACAGGGTGTAAGGGACAACTTCCCTCAAACTGATAGGGGTTGTTCAGTTTATGAATCTGAATAACTTTCACAAAAATATTTTTCCAGAAAATTAAAAAAAGATACTTCCCCATACAAAATAACCACTTTAATCATATGATTTGTATGGTGAATAAAAAAACTAAATAATTTCTGCAACCTTTGTAAGTTTCTATCTCTTACCTTACACCCTGTATATGCAGGCAAAGGCTTAACAAAGTCGTTCCTCTGTATGTATTTATGCATTCTAATTACAGACACAAATAACTATTAAAAGTTCGTGATTGTGCATATTAAATGAAATGAGATTTCAATTAGATGGAGGCTAATAGCAAATAGAATATAATAACTATTATTATAGTGCCTCTTCAAATCAATCTCTTGTAATGCAATTATGATTAGTATTCTTTCATCCATAAATGGATAACATAACGGTTATATGTTTAAATTTAGAATGCACTTGATCTGCTCCCCACATTAAGGAGAGGATGCTGGGGCCGTTCTGATGCAACTGCAAAACATCTTGAGATGATTAAGAAGACCTCAGGGGCCATTAACCATTTCAATTGGCACAAGCACTATGTGTCTTATGTACGAGTATTACATAATCGCACAAAATCACGCCCGTTGCCTTCGCCGGGTACGCGGAACATCAACATTTATATTAAAATTGTTTCTGCTCAAATTCTGACAATTTTTCACATTGTGACCGTTCACTTTGGATAAATATTTGCACTGATTTATTATGCATCAAAAACGTGTAGATATTTTAGCAAATTTATTCAAGATTTGCGGAAGGATCGCTGTATTCTGACGCTTTAAATTTAAAAAACATAATTGATCTCACAATCACGCATTTTATACGATTACCATTGCGTCAATTTTATAGGTATTTCTATCCCTCAAAGCTTATTATTTATAAGCTCGATAAATGCCGATATATATATTTCATTATATATTCTGTGATATTTCCCTAAAACAAACAACATTAGGCGTATTATACTATTCTTCTTCGTTGCGAGTCGACTATTGACACAATATTTTAAACATATTACCTAGTAGCTACTTAGATCAAAACATGACACTAAAATAATCGATATTTAAATCTTTCTATTTATTTATCTTTACGACGAAATAAAATTAACAAAGTTATAATATTTGTGCTATTAGATAGGATTGCACTATTTGCACCGTAATGTAATAAAAATGGTATGTAATTATTTCCTTATCACATTAATCTGTGGAAATAATACTAATTGAAGGATGTTATGCATTTGGCGAGTAGAAAATAATGATTAATTACGTAAAGTCTAATTGAAAACGTCCCTACAAAACTGTATTGATGTAGGCTATTTGTGTTTAAACAGCCATTTCGAAACTGATATTGAAACAACTCTAATTAAAATCTACCATTAAAGCTCGAAAGCTAAGAAATAAACTATGCGATTAGGTGGTACTATAGTTGAAAACTCTGTCAAAAGTCAGGTTGGTCACGATTTTCAGATACAGTATTTTTTTTGCAAACTAGGTATAGTAAATACATGAAGCATTTTAACATTAATTTATCCACGTACTCTAAGGAATACAAAAACTACATCTTCTGTGAGTCAAAGAGGTTACCTTTGAATTCCCGTGGGAAACTGCAATAACAAGTATTAGCAGATACCACATTTTTAAAGAAGATGCTTTTCCATACTATCTAAATGGTTTTTAACACCAAGACTATTGACAAACATCTAATAAACATAAAAATGGAAATGTCAAAAATCCAAACACGTTTTAAGCTTTCTCCGAGCAATACTTGGGAAACTCTAATCAATATAAATCTACACATTGCGTCATAGGAATGTGTACATTTATTACGAAGAATGTGTAAATTTACTATATTTATTACAATATAACTTACATCTGTGATAATGTTGAATGTCATTTACATATACGAGTGTTTCTAATGGAATTCTAGTAGGGTTGTTTATTATTTTGACATCTTATCGTAACGGTCGTAAGGTTACAAAACTAATGGTTGATTGCCATAATTTATACATTTTCACAACTACGTCACTCTCTACGTCTAACTTTATCAATGGTTGTCGTAATTTGTGATAATGACGCATTACACGCATACTATTCAAAGAATATACCTTAAATTACGTGTTTTTGTGTTTAAAGTTTTGTTTTTATACAAACACATCATTTTTCAAACTCGTAAACTGATTGTGTTCAATAAATGACGCTAAATAAACTGAAACAAATAATTTAATGCCATTTAATATCGT
>JARACY010005367.1:0-22137 GCA_029255725.1 Scrobipalpa atriplicella | reverse complement strand
AGCCAAATGTCAAAAACCATAAACAATTCCGCTCATCTTCCCCTAACCGTGCACCCGTGAACGCACTCCTGTGCATTACACTGCCGTGCTGCCGTGCGCCTTGGCAAGCGTGTGAATGTGAACGCAGCTTTAGAATATTTTATTGCCTATTTTATTACCTTGTCTAACATACAGCCAACTTGAAAGAAAGAACGAGATAGCATTATAACTTGTTGGTATTTGATAACTTTTGCTGGCAACATTGGCAATAATGTGACGTTTTTTCAATAAAGATGAAAGAAAACAAACGGTTATTAATATTTTTTATACTACACCTATTCGGAAAGTATATTAGTTCTTACTTAAAAAAAGGAAAGAAATTACGTAAATCCAAGCGAACGAATATGCGGGCGGCAAAAATATATGGGATTTACTTTCTCCCCTAGGGGAGAAAGTATTTTCTCCCCTCCTATTTTTTTTTTAAATTCATAATTCAAAACTAGAAACAGGCGAATGCCAAAAAAAAAAAGTTTGTATGTCGAAGCCCACAAAATGATACTGGCCACTTACATTTTTTGGCAGTATGTGCTTTGCTTCATTTGTCTCTTTTATATTTTTAAGTGTAAGGAACACAACCCTTCGCTCTAAAACCGGCATAATAGACGTTGGCAAAAAGTCTGCTAAGTTGAAGTGGGACTGGGCAGGACATGTCTGCCGAATGCACCCCGAAAGGTGGGCTAAAATAGCGACAGAGTGGGTGCCACAAGATGGTCGTCGAAGTAGAGGCCGGCCTCGCAGAAGATGGAGAGATGACTTGGAGGCATTTCTTCCAAACTGGCAGCTAGAAACTCAAGACCGAGACGTGTGGCGTGAAAGAGGGGAGGCCTTTGCCCTGCAGTGGGACACGATACAGGCTACATAAAAAAAAAAAAAAAAAAAAATTAAAAATTTTTAAGTAAAAAATATGGCAAAATCAACATGTCCGCGCGAATTCTTTTTCGTTCTTTGATTTATATGACTTATTTAATGTAAATTAAGTGTTTAGTGTTTTCGATGTAATGTGTAACTGTATTAATATGTGTTTTGTTTGTTTGTGTTCTGTTCGCATGGATGATGACACTTCAAATGTTCTTAAGTTATCTTCTCATGTAAGTGATATCATTCTTTATCTTACAAGGATTTTTGATAATATTTTCCTCATAGGTGTAGTATAAAGCACTATGTATAACTCGGAAGAAAATGCGATTCCCAACTCGTGTGTATTGAGGCCCTCAGCTGCGCTTCGGGCCTCAAACTACACCCTCGTGGGAATCGGTCATGTTCTCTCCTCGTTAAACAATGTACTATTCCGCGGCATCCCCATTGTCAAATAACGCTACAATGAAGAAATGTGTTCCCCGCCGCCTTCAGGAGCTCCTCTCGGACACTGTATACTATAAACCACTCTTTAATTACTTAGAAAATACTGTGGACCAGATATAAAGTGTATAATAGTGAGAATGTGAACTCAGTGTTTTTGTGTTTATCAACTGTCAACCAACTTGAAACATGAAAAACTCACTGTGAAGTGATTTCGGCTGAAGGACTTGTTTCCACGCCAAGACTCTTTTTAAAAAAAAAAAGAAAAAAAAAATAAAAAAAAAATAACGCTACAAGCTTTGTTTGATAAAGATAGTCGTTCTTGACCATTTTAAATTTAAATTCCGTAACTTTTGAAACCGGTAAGTTTACGTTCATTTTCTTTTATGTGCTCTGCGAAAGAAGGGATTGTTTTACATTGAAATTTAAAATTAATAAATGTCAGCCATGTCGTGTGGGTAGTTGCTTGTGTTGACAGTGATGAACAGTTAAACACCAATTTAAAGGCAAACATAGATAGAACGAATTATAAAATAGTACATTACGATATAAGTGCGGTGGGTTGATCATTACAGCCGAGGCGATATTGCTAGCCCGAGCCGTAGGCGAGGGCTACGAAAACCAGAGGCTGTAATTATCAAACCGCACGTATGTCGTACGACGTTTTATAACATATTTGCGAGGAAATAAATAGAACTAGATAAAAAAAATTAACAATAGGTACAGCGATAAGAAAAAGCGCGCGGAATAATTTTACTTATTCACAAATTATGATGCGCGCGCATCAACGCTTTCTTTTTTAAGCCATAGTACAAAGAAACAAAAACCAGCCAGTAATTACTAATAATAGTAAATTAATATTTTTTTGATTTTGTTACAGATAAATGGTTGTAATTTATTGTAAAAATTAATTAAATCAAAGAATTAAATGTTTATTTTAGTATACTTTATCTCCCAAAGTTAATTTTATTCATAAAATGTTTACCAGTGTTCTGCCTTAAAAAATCTTTGCTAAGATTTAAAAAAGTACCGTTCGATAAACCGTGCGTTTTACCTAATTAAAAAAAAACTCGTGTGTTTTACAGCACTCGTACATTTTACATTACGATTACGCACAAGTACTTAATAAGATACAATACAATATTGAAATTGGTGTAGTAAGAGACCCTTTACGAGCAAATGTGTTATAAAATAATATAAAATAGTTCCAACTTTCTTAATAAAAGCATGAAAATTATATAGTATGGAATCCGGAGAGTATGGGGAAATTATGATATCTTGGAGAACTGCTTCTCATCAGGCAGCGACACTATGGTCTGGCTAGGGTGTTACAGATATCGGGGTGGTGTTGGAACTAAGCTTGGAGCACATCCTTGACAAAGGCTCAATACAGGTTGTTAAAATTAACTATACGGGGTGTATGGGGAAGTTATACAGGGTGTTAAAATCAACTTTACTGTGTGTATGGGGAAGTTATACAGAGTGCTAAAATCAACTATACGGGGTTTATGGAGAAGTTATAAAGGGTGTTAAGATTAACTATATTGGGTGTATTGGGAAGCTTATACAGGGTGTTAAAATTAACTTAACAGAGTGTATAGTTAACTATACGGGGTGTATGGAGAAGTTATACAGGGTGTTAAAATCAACTTTACTGTGTGTATGGGGAAGTTATACAGGGTGCTAAAATCAACTATACGGGGTTTATGGAGAAGTTATACAGGGTGTTAAGATTAACTATATTGGGTGTATTGGGAAGCTATACAGGGTGTTAAAATTAACTTAACAGAGTGTATAGAGGAGTTATACAGGGTGTCAAAATCAACTTAACAGTCAAAGTAACTCTATACACTCTGTTAAGTTGATTTTAACACCCTGTATAGCTTCCCCAATTCCCCATACACCCCGTATAGTTGATTTTAGCACCCTGTATAACTTACCCATACACAGAGTAAAGTTGATTTTAACACCCTGTATAACTTCCCCATACACCCCGTATAGTTAATTTTAACAACCTGTATTGAGCCTCCTGTATAACTTCTCTATACACTCTGTTAAGTTGATTTTAACACCCTGTATTTCGTACGGTAGCGCCTTCCTTTGCTTCTCACTCCCGCCATTATTGTTTCTCGTCTACACTATCACAATAATAGACGCGAAAAACTTAATTAAAGCCAGAAACTCGTCCTACGTGTGATTCGTTACGATTTCCGCGCAAATATGTTATAAAACGTCGTACGACATACGTGCGGTTTGATAATTACAGCCTCTGGTTTTCGTAGCCCTCGCCTACGGCTCGGGCTAGCAATATCGCCTCGGCTGTAATGATCAACCCACCGCACTTATATCGTAATGTACTATTTTATAATTCGTTCTATCTATGTTTTGCCTTTAAATTGGTGTTTAACTGTTCATCACTGTCAACACAAGCAACTACCCACACGACATGGCTGACATTTATTAATTTTAAATTTCAATGTAAAACAATCCCTTCTTTCGCAGAGCACATAAAAGAAAATGAACGTAAACTTACCGGTTTCAAAAGTTACGGAATTTAAATTTAAAATGGTCAAGAACGACTATCTTTATCAAACAAAGCTTGTAGCGTTATTTTTTTTTTATTTTTTTTTTCTTTTTTTTTTTAAAAAGAGTCTTGGCGTGGAAACAAGTCCTTCAGCCGAAATCACTTCACAGTGAGTTTTTCATGTTTCAAGTTGGTTGACAGTTGATAAACACAAAAACACTGAGTTCACATTCTCACTATTATACACTTTATATCTGGTCCACAGTATTTTCTAAGTAATTAAAGAGTGGTTTATAGTATACAGTGTCCGAGAGGAGCTCCTGAAGGCGGCGGGGAACACATTTCTTCATTGTAGCGTTATTTGACAATGGGGATGCCGCGGAATAGTACATTGTTTAACGAGGAGAGAACATGACCGATTCCCACGAGGGTGTAGTTTGAGGCCCGAAGCGCAGCTGAGGGCCTCAATACACACGAGTTGGGAATCGCATTTTCTTCCGAGTTATACATAGTGCTTTATACTACACCTATGAGGAAAATATTATCAAAAATCCTTGTAAGATAAAGAATGATATCACTTACATGAGAAGATAACTTAAGAACATTTGAAGTGTCATCATCCATACAGCCAACTTGAAAGAAAGAACGAGATAGCATTATAACTTGTTGGTATTTGATAACTTTTGCTGGCAACATTGGCAATAATGTGACGTTTTTTCAATAAAGATGAAAGAAAACAAACGGTTATTAATATTTTTTATACTACACCTATTCGGAAAGTATATTAGTTCTTACTTAAAAAAAGGAAAGAAATTACGTAAATCCAAGCGAACGAATATGCGGGCGGCAAAAATATATGGGATTTACTTTCTCCCCTAGGGGAGAAAGTATTTTCTCCCCTCCTATTTTTTTTTTAAATTCATAATTCAAAACTAGAAACAGGCGAATGCCAAAAAAAAAAAGTTTGTATGTCGAAGCCCACAAAATGATACTGGCCACTTACATTTTTTGGCAGTATGTGCTTTGCTTCATTTGTCTCTTTTATATTTTTAAGTGTAAGGAACACAACCCTTCGCTCTAAAACCGGCATAATAGACGTTGGCAAAAAGTCTGCTAAGTTGAAGTGGGACTGGGCAGGACATGTCTGCCGAATGCACCCCGAAAGGTGGGCTAAAATAGCGACAGAGTGGGTGCCACAAGATGGTCGTCGAAGTAGAGGCCGGCCTCGCAGAAGATGGAGAGATGACTTGGAGGCATTTCTTCCAAACTGGCAGCTAGAAACTCAAGACCGAGACGTGTGGCGTGAAAGAGGGGAGGCCTTTGCCCTGCAGTGGGACACGATACAGGCTACATAAAAAAAAAAAAAAAAAAAAATTAAAAATTTTTAAGTAAAAAATATGGCAAAATCAACATGTCCGCGCGAATTCTTTTTCGTTCTTTGATTTATATGACTTATTTAATGTAAATTAAGTGTTTAGTGTTTTCGATGTAATGTGTAACTGTATTAATATGTGTTTTGTTTGTTTGTGTTCTGTTCGCATGGATGATGACACTTCAAATGTTCTTAAGTTATCTTCTCATGTAAGTGATATCATTCTTTATCTTACAAGGATTTTTGATAATATTTTCCTCATAGGTGTAGTATAAAGCACTATGTATAACTCGGAAGAAAATGCGATTCCCAACTCGTGTGTATTGAGGCCCTCAGCTGCGCTTCGGGCCTCAAACTACACCCTCGTGGGAATCGGTCATGTTCTCTCCTCGTTAAACAATGTACTATTCCGCGGCATCCCCATTGTCAAATAACGCTACAATGAAGAAATGTGTTCCCCGCCGCCTTCAGGAGCTCCTCTCGGACACTGTATACTATAAACCACTCTTTAATTACTTAGAAAATACTGTGGACCAGATATAAAGTGTATAATAGTGAGAATGTGAACTCAGTGTTTTTGTGTTTATCAACTGTCAACCAACTTGAAACATGAAAAACTCACTGTGAAGTGATTTCGGCTGAAGGACTTGTTTCCACGCCAAGACTCTTTTTAAAAAAAAAAAGAAAAAAAAAATAAAAAAAAAATAACGCTACAAGCTTTGTTTGATAAAGATAGTCGTTCTTGACCATTTTAAATTTAAATTCCGTAACTTTTGAAACCGGTAAGTTTACGTTCATTTTCTTTTATGTGCTCTGCGAAAGAAGGGATTGTTTTACATTGAAATTTAAAATTAATAAATGTCAGCCATGTCGTGTGGGTAGTTGCTTGTGTTGACAGTGATGAACAGTTAAACACCAATTTAAAGGCAAAACATAGATAGAACGAATTATAAAATAGTACATTACGATATAAGTGCGGTGGGTTGATCATTACAGCCGAGGCGATATTGCTAGCCCGAGCCGTAGGCGAGGGCTACGAAAACCAGAGGCTGTAATTATCAAACCGCACGTATGTCGTACGACGTTTTATAACATATTTGCGCGGAAATCGTAACGAATCACACGTAGGACGAGTTTCTGGCTTTAATTAAGTTTTTCGCGTCTATTATTGTGATAGTGTAGACGAGAAACAATAATGGCGGGAGTGAGAAGCAAAGGAAGGCGCTACCGTACGAAATACAGGGTGTTAAAATCAACTTAACAGAGTGTATAGAGAAGTTATACAGGAGGCTCAATACAGGTTGTTAAAATTAACTATACGGGGTGTATGGGGAAGTTATACAGGGTGTTAAAATCAACTTTACTCTGTGTATGGGTAAGTTATACAGGGTGCTAAAATCAACTATACGGGGTGTATGGGGAATTGGGGAAGCTATACAGGGTGTTAAAATCAACTTAACAGAGTGTATAGAGTTACTTTGACTGTTAAGTTGATTTTGACACCCTGTATAACTCCTCTATACACTCTGTTAAGTTAATTTTAACACCCTGTATAGCTTCCCAATACACCCAATATAGTTAATCTTAACACCCTGTATAACTTCTCCATAAACCCCGTATAGTTGATTTTAGCACCCTGTATAACTTCCCCATACACACAGTAAAGTTGATTTTAACACCCTGTATAACTTCTCCATACACCCCGTATAGTTAACTATACACTCTGTTAAGTTAATTTTAACACCCTGTATAAGCTTCCCAATACACCCAATATAGTTAATCTTAACACCCTTTATAACTTCTCCATAAACCCCGTATAGTTGATTTTAGCACTCTGTATAACTTCCCCATACACACAGTAAAGTTGATTTTAACACCCTGTATAACTTCCCCATACACCCCGTATAGTTAATTTTAACAACCTGTATTGAGCCTTTGTCAAGGATGTGCTCCCAAGCTTAGTTCCAACACCACCCCGATATCTGTAACACCCTAGCCAGACCATAGTGTCGCTGCCTGATGAGAAGCAGTTCTCCAAGATATCATAATTTCCCCATACTCTCCGGATTCCATACTATATAATTTTCATGCTTTTATTAAGAAAGTTGGAACTATTTTATATTATTTTATAACACATTTGCTCGTAAAGGGTCTCTTACTACACCAATTTCAATATTGTATTGTATCTTATTAAGTACTTGTGCGTAATCGTAATGTAAAATGTACGAGTGCTGTAAAACACACGAGTTTTTTTTTAATTAGGTAAAACGCACGGTTTATCGAACGGTACTTTTTTAAATCTTAGCAAAGATTTTTTAAGGCAGAACACTGGTAAACATTTTATGAATAAAATTAACTTTGGGAGATAAAGTATACTAAAATAAACATTTAATTCTTTGATTTAATTAATTTTTACAATAAATTACAACCATTTATCTGTAACAAAATCAAAAAAATATTAATTTACTATTATTAGTAATTACTGGCTGGTTTTTGTTTCTTTGTACTATGGCTTAAAAAAGAAAGCGTTGATGCGCGCGCATCATAATTTGTGAATAAGTAAAATTATTCCGCGCGCTTTTTCTTATCGCTGTACCTATTGTTAATTTTTTTTATCTAGTTCTATTTATTTCCTCGCAAATATGTTATAAAACGTCGTACGACATACGTGCGGTTTGATAATTACAGCCTCTGGTTTTCGTAGCCCTCGCCTACGGCTCGGGCTAGCAATATCGCCTCGGCTGTAATGATCAACCCACCGCACTTATATCGTAATGTACTATTTTATAATTCGTTCTATCTATGTTTTGCCTTTAAATTGGTGTTTAACTGTTCATCACTGTCAACACAAGCAACTACCCACACGACATGGCTGACATTTATTAATTTTAAATTTCAATGTAAAACAATCCCTTCTTTCGCAGAGCACATAAAAGAAAATGAACGTAAACTTACCGGTTTCAAAAGTTACGGAATTTAAATTTAAAATGGTCAAGAACGACTATCTTTATCAAACAAAGCTTGTAGCGTTATTTTTTTTTTATTTTTTTTTTCTTTTTTTTTTTAAAAAGAGTCTTGGCGTGGAAACAAGTCCTTCAGCCGAAATCACTTCACAGTGAGTTTTTCATGTTTCAAGTTGGTTGACAGTTGATAAACACAAAAACACTGAGTTCACATTCTCACTATTATACACTTTATATCTGGTCCACAGTATTTTCTAAGTAATTAAAGAGTGGTTTATAGTATACAGTGTCCGAGAGGAGCTCCTGAAGGCGGCGGGGAACACATTTCTTCATTGTAGCGTTATTTGACAATGGGGATGCCGCGGAATAGTACATTGTTTAACGAGGAGAGAACATGACCGATTCCCACGAGGGTGTAGTTTGAGGCCCGAAGCGCAGCTGAGGGCCTCAATACACACGAGTTGGGAATCGCATTTTCTTCCGAGTTATACATAGTGCTTTATACTACACCTATGAGGAAAATATTATCAAAAATCCTTGTAAGATAAAGAATGATATCACTTACATGAGAAGATAACTTAAGAACATTTGAAGTGTCATCATCCATGCGAACAGAACACAAACAAACAAAACACATATTAATACAGTTACACATTACATCGAAAACACTAAACACTTAATTTACATTAAATAAGTCATATAAATCAAAGAACGAAAAAGAATTCGCGCGGACATGTTGATTTTGCCATATTTTTTACTTAAAAATTTTTAATTTTTTTTTTTTTTTTTTTTTATGTAGCCTGTATCGTGTCCCACTGCAGGGCAAAGGCCTCCCCTCTTTCACGCCACACGTCTCGGTCTTGAGTTTCTAGCTGCCAGTTTGGAAGAAATGCCTCCAAGTCATCTCTCCATCTTCTGCGAGGCCGGCCTCTACTTCGACGACCATCTTGTGGCACCCACTCTGTCGCTATTTTAGCCCACCTTTCGGGGTGCATTCGGCAGACATGTCCTGCCCAGTCCCACTTCAACTTAGCAGACTTTTTGCCAACGTCTATTATGCCGGTTTTAGAGCGAAGGGTTGTGTTCCTTACACTTAAAAATATAAAAGAGACAAATGAAGCAAAGCACATACTGCCAAAAAATGTAAGTGGCCAGTATCATTTTGTGGGCTTCGACATACAAACTTTTTTTTTTTGGCATTCGCCTGTTTCTAGTTTTGAATTATGAATTTAAAAAAAAAATAGGAGGGGAGAAAATACTTTCTCCCCTAGGGGAGAAAGTAAATCCCATATATTTTTGCCGCCCGCATATTCGTTCGCTTGGATTTACGTAATTTCTTTCCTTTTTTTAAGTAAGAACTAATATACTTTCCGAATAGGTGTAGTATAAAAAATATTAATAACCGTTTGTTTTCTTTCATCTTTATTGAAAAAACGTCACATTATTGCCAATGTTGCCAGCAAAAGTTATCAAATACCAACAAGTTATAATGCTATCTCGTTCTTTCTTTCAAGTTGGCTGTATGTTAGACAAGGTAATAAAATAGGCAATAAAATATTCTAAAGCTGCGTTCACATTCACACGCTTGCCAAGGCGCACGGCAGCACGGCAGTGTAATGCACAGGAGTGCGTTCACGGGTGCACGGTTAGGGGAAGATGAGCGGAATTGTTTATGGTTTTTGACATTTGGCGAAATTTTCTCTTGGTAATAAGGTCGAGAATGGCGCGGTAACCATAGACAATTCCCCTGATCTTCCCCTAACCGTGCGCCCGTGAACGCACTCCAGGGGTACGTTCACGGGCGTTTGGTTAGCGCAAGATTAGGGGAACTTTTCACTATGACAGTTGATAAAACCGCGTTTTGAAGCGCCTGTCGTCAGGGGAAATTTCATCCTGACAGGTACAAGTGCGTGCATGAACGGGGGATTTACGCGAGCAGTCAGATTAAAAGTCGCTCTAACGGTTTCCCCTAGGTGCATGCGTGAACGCGCTCCAGGTGTAATGTCGTCTATCATGAGAGAACAGAAAGGGACGGCAATATTTGTTTTATAATATAAGTCATGCCTTCAACGAATCGATAGCACTGATTGATAGGCTTGTGCCGGCACTTTTGTAGGTATACTAATGAAAAATTATTACGAAATAAATAAAAAGAGAATTCGAGGGAAACACTTTCAATTTAATTCAATTTAAAATAACATTAACATTAAAAAATCTTCTAATCTAGTCGTTCTTGACCATTAAATAACATTAACATTTAAAATAATATGAAATTAATTAAACAATACATTTTAGACCTACGCGAAATGGTAAATAGTCCTAAAAAATAAAAACTGTAAAACGGACGGTTTAAATTAATATTCTTCGCCACCTTCTCCTTCACCTTCTCCAGAGTCCATTCCGACTTCCTCGTAGTCCTTTTCAAGAGCCGCCAAATCCTCACGGGCCTCTGAGAACTCTCCCTCTTCCATACCCTCACCGACGTACCAGTGGACGAATGCACGCTTGGCGTACATCAAATCAAACTTGTGGTTTAGTCGGGACCATGCTTCGGCGATGGCAGTAGTGTTCGACAGCATGCAGACAGCGCGCTGCACCTTAGCCAGGTCTCCACCTGGCACGACGGTCGGCGGCTGGTAGTTGATGCCCACTTTAAACCCGGTTGGACACCAGTCAACGAACTGGATCGTCCGCTTAGTCTTAATCGTTCCAATGGCCGCGTTCACGTCTTTGGGTACTACGTCCCCGCGGTACAGCATGCAGCACGCCATGTACTTCCCGTGCCTCGGATCGCACTTCACCATCTGGTTCGCGGGCTCGAAGCAGGCGTTCGTGATCTCCGCCACCGACAACTGCTCATGGTACGCCTTCTCGGCCGAGATCACCGGCGCGTACGTCGCCAGCGGGAAGTGGATGCGAGGGTACGGCACCAGGTTCGTCTGGAACTCCGTCAAGTCTACGTTCAAGGCACCGTCGAATCTCAAAGATGCTGTGATCGACGACACTATCTGCCCGATCAATCGATTCAAATTGGTGTAGGTCGGTCTCTCGATGTCCAAGTTCCTTCTGCAGATGTCATAGATGGCTTCGTTGTCGACCATGAAGGCGGCGTCGGAGTGCTCCAAAGTAGTGTGGGTAGTCAGGATAGAGTTATAGGGTTCCACGACAGCCGTGGAGATCTGCGGCGCAGGGTAGATAGCGAACTCTAGTTTTGACTTCTTCCCGTAGTCTACTGAAAGGCGTTCCATAAGTAATGATGCAAAGCCGGAACCAGTGCCGCCGCCAAACGAGTGGAAGATGAGGAATCCTTGCAATCCTGTACATTGATCTGCTAGCTTGCGCACTCTGTCCAACACGAGGTCCACGATCTCTTTTCCGATTGTATAGTGTCCCCGTGCGTAATTGTTTGCCGCATCTTCTTTGCCCGTGATCAGCTGTTCTGGATGGAAAAGTTGGCGGTACGTGCCTGTGCGCACTTCATCGACGACTGTGGGTTCTAAATCTATAAACACTGCTCTAGGTACGTGTTTGCCTGCTCCAGTTTCACTAAAGAATGTGTTAAAGGAGTCATCTCCACCTCCCACTGTTTTATCCGAGGGCATCTGCCCGTCAGGCTGGATGCCGTGTTCGAGGCAGTACAACTCCCAGCAGGCATTTCCGATCTGGACACCGGCCTGGCCAGCGTGTATGGATATACATTCACGCATTTTTATGTATTTTCACTATAGTACGTACAATTAAAAATAATTTCTATCGCCTTTTTTTCTACCTGGATCAACTCCAAAATTCAAACTGATTCAAACTAAATAAAAGAACACTAGATTTCTTTGAATTTCTAAATTTAAAATATTTTGTTTTTTATTTTCGACAGCAAGGAAAGTGTATTACTTTTTGCATTTGAACTGCTTATGGTCTGGAGACCGATCGCATGTTGGACAGTTAATATAAAAAAAAAAAAAAAAAAAAAAAAACTTTTTGCATTTAGGTATACCTAGATTTCTTTGTCGAATCCGTTTGATAAGAATAATTTTTACACACCTCTGCATTATTATATCAACATAATGTATCAAGGAACTTGCGTTTAAAGCAAGAAAATAATCCCAAGGGATTTAAAGTTGTATGGAAATCCTTAATAGCCCAAGGGTTATTATGTGATTTGAATTTGGAATGTCATGTGAACTACTAAGAAAATAATTTTCAGAAAAAAAAAAATATGGCTGTGTGTGTATTAAAACTGTTGCCACACTCGCCTTCTGCGCCTCCCGGCGAGTGTAAAAAGGCTGTATGACTAGTTATCTGTATGTGCTCTTTGCTTTGTATAAAAAAAAGAAACTAAAAAAAAGAAAACGCGGTTTGATTTTGCAAAAGTTTTTCTCTCATTGATTATTACTTCCATTTCGTAAATTGTCGAGTGAAATTAATATTTTGACTCCAGAAGACATTGTGACTAGTATTTTATCGTATTTTGTTATTTATGTTGAATATGTTAAATACGATCAATTCGTTTTTTGGAAAAATACGTAGGTAGTGGATTGTGAACGTGAAGTGTAGTTCAGTGAGTGTGAATTGACTTTCGGATCTGTTGCTTCTGGTATGTTTTCAATATTTATTTATGTATCAATATTACATGATTAGGTATATTTCTGAGCTTTATTATCTTACAGACGCCTGCCACCGTCTAAGTAATCTGTGCAGTAGGTGTGTAAAATATAGTATGCTCCTCGGGAATAAATGTGTCTTCGCCTTGGGCAGACTTGAATCCCTCGCTACATTCAGGATTCTTGTCATAATTCCCTCGCTTCGCTCAGGAATTAAAGATTTAATTCCCTCGCTGCGCTCGGGAATTAATCCTAGAATCCTTCATTCCGCTCAGGATTCAATATGCTGCCCGTGACGTTAGACACTGCTTTATTCCCTCGTTGCCTAATATACTATTCTCCGGTCTCTCTCGAAATAAAACGAAAGTTGCTAATTTGTTTCCAACGAAATTTAAAGGTTTCGTTAGCTTGGATTCCTGGTCACTCGGGAATTCAAGGCAACGAAAATGCAGATAAATTAGCTAAGTTAGCAGCAGTTCAAGGTAGAGCAGACACCAAATCAATTTATATTCAAGATCTACTTCCAAGTTCTCGGTCTTCGTTGTTTGTAGATTGGAACTCCAATTGGTCGAATCCCTCAAAGGGAAGATTTTATAAAATGCTTCAACCATCTATTCCATCACGGCCATGGTTTTCTAAGATTTTTGTCAATAAGAAGATTACCTCTGTAATTACTCGGATGCGTTTTGGGCACTGTTGCACTCCAGTGCACTTATCCCGAATCGGAGTACTTAATTCATCTACTTGCGAGTGTGGTTTAGAAGAGGGAGACCTCAATCACATTTTATTTGTTTGTTTGAAATATCAGTCTCTTCCATTGTATAATATTTTGATCGCTTATAAAGCTCCTCTACCTGTTGATGCATCATCTATGTTATGTCTTTCCCATAATGTATATATTAAATGTTTATGTACATACTTACAGTTCCATGACATTTCTTTGTAAATAGTTTCTGTTCTACACTCGACACTGGCAGAAGTGTCCCCAAATCTGGGTTGACGATTGCCAATAACAAAAAAAAAAAAAAAAAAAAAAAAAATACCTAGATTTCTTTGATATTTCGATAGATTGCTCGCTGATCAATACAATACAAATATCCTCTAAAGCACATAAATAAGACATTACACAGGAAAAAACATTACAAAAACAAAGTACAATTAGGCGGCCTTATTGCTAGGGTAGCAATTTCTGCCAGGCAACCTTTGGGTAAAGGAGTAGATGAGGTGAGATCAATGAGATTTCCCGTAAATAAATGAGAAATTAAGCTTTAGCGGTCAGGGTTATTGAATTTTATGGGGCAAATTTGCCGCCCGCTAAAATCCGCCGCCCTAGGCTCCAGCCTTTTTAGACTAAGGGTAAATCCGCCACTGGAGTGCGCGCATTTGTATTTAATTAACCGTTGCTTGGTCGTGTGAGGTTTATGCCCAGGAGTCGCATTTTTGAACCGTTCGAATCGAAAACTGAAAGCGCATACGAAATTCCTTCGTGCACGAAATTAATTTCTATCACACACGTTTTTACGTATTTTTGAATCAGTAGAAATCTGTTGCCAATAAAGTCTAATCCCATAACTTGTTTCCTTTCTACGCAGAAATATACCTACTATACCACCACCGCCACTAACAAAAATCTTTGATTACAAAAACCGGTAATGAATCGCAGAGAAACGGAACGTAAATTCAAGTAAATTAAAAAGTTAAAGTGTCACTTGTCAAATGATTGTCTGTCTCACTTCCGCGACCACAGAGTACTTGAGTTTCGAGTAGTAGAAAATACAACGAGTGGTTTAGACCACTCGTTGCAGGATTCGTATACGTATGCATGTTCAAAAATAGTGATTTTGGAATTTCGCATGCGAATGTGGCTCTTTCGTATGCGCATTAGCGTTCGAGTGGTTCAAAAATACGGCTCCTGTACATTTTCATTTGACATTTATTGATATAATCATGGTTAAAATAAATAGGTATATTGAGTACTTATTCAACTTACCTGTTCATAAATAACTTTAATTTAAAAACGGTGTTACAACTGATAAACTTTGCGATTTGAAGAAAATAATTTACTTAGCGCTCTGAATCCAAATAATTTTATTTTATAATTCGTTCTATCTATGTTTTGCCTTTAAACTGGTGTTGTAACTGTTCATCACTGTCAACACAAACAACTACCCACACGACATGGCTGACATTTATTAATTTTAAATTTCAATGTAAAACAATCCCTTCTTTCGCAGAGCACATAAAAGAAAATGAACGTATGTCGTGTAATTGACGCGTTGGTCGCTCGTACCGAGAAATAAAACGAGCGAGTGTCCGCACCAGCGCCGGTAATCCAGCTCGGGCAATTTACAAACGGACTGATTGTCGCGTTTATACTGCAACATGTTGCTCAACACCTATGTTTTGGTTAGAAGTGCTTTCTTGTATTTAATATTGAAGTACTGAACAATGTCCAAAAAAAATGATAGAACTATTTCAATAACAACCGGTATTGTTCGTCACCGGCCCAGATTATTAAAAAATCCACCAGAACTTAAGCAATACCCAATAAAATAAAATCTTTAAAAAAAAACTAGTAATATTTAGGTAATTTAAAATTGAATTATTTACAGAACAACTCTTTTGTGTTATAGTAAAGTTCCAGCATTTAAATTTAAATTGAAATACGTACGAGTAGGTAGGTACCTATTTAAATCAAATAACTAAAATGGAAATTAATTCCCTGTGTGATTTTAAAGTTTCCGTCTGAACCGTCTGCCGATTTTGTTTGATACATAAACATTATCATGTTTGAATTATCATTTATTTCGGCAGGCTCTTTTAATTTACTAAGTATTTAAACACGCATTAGTAAAGAAATGGGGAACTATATTGAATTCTGCCTCCAAAATGAGGCCTACGTGCGATTTCAGATGAACTTTTAGTAGAAAGTGCCTACGTATTAAAGTCCTAAATAAATATCACCTGGGTTGAAGAAATGCCTAAAATCTGTATAATCTGTGCATCACATAATTGTCTAAAAAGTAAGATTACTTTGTGTTTCAGAGGGCTAGTAAGCCATCGATCTCGGTCGCTGTAGGACCGTCGACCTTTAATTTCATGGTACAGAATGTGTCTGCCATTACAAAAGAACTTTTTGTTCCAGAATTTGAAACCCGCTACCATGAGACCGACAGCATACAGTAGCGGGGCGTTGGTGATGGGCACAGTCGCACTGCTGCTGCTGACCGCGACTGCAGCACCAGTGGTGAGTTTAACTTCAATATTTTTTATGAAGAGGCAGACGAGTAAATGGGTCACAGTAACTAATCATCGCCGCCCTGGACACCTGCAACACCCGGGGGGTCACAAATGCGCTGCCGGCCTTTCAAGAAGGAAAATGCTCTATTTAGAACAACTACTTCTTCTTCTTCGTGTTGGTGATCCAAATTAACGTTGTATCAGTCCGGAAATAGGTACTTACGTGAGCAGATTCTATGATTATCGACTAAAAAATTATAAATGTAGAAGTACGAGTATGTGTGTATATTATTGTTATTTTTTAACCATTCTCACGTAAATGGCGGGATGGCTCGGATAAAATTAAATCCAGGTATTTTATAGGCATTATTAGTGCGGGAATATAGGTAACTCAGTTATACGCGGGCGAATAGCTAGTTAGGGGTCTATTCACACTGGGAAACAACGTGACGCGTCACGGCGCGCTCTTTTCAAGAGCGTGATACACTATAGAAATTTATTTATTATGCAAAAAGATAGATACCTATTTCATTGACAGAGCCACGGACAGAACTCAAAAAATCCAGTGCAGCCTGTCTCTTCCTGGTACAGCAGCGAGATGAATTTTCAATCAAGCAGCTTCGCGTCGTTCAACGCGTCGTGTCGCTTCCCGGTGTGAACTGACCTATAATAAAATAACAAAACTGGAAGTTCGATTCTAAAGTCACACAAATTAAAAAAAAAAACAAATTCCGTGTCCACAAATTAAAAAACATAGTTGTTTTCCGGTTGAATGAATAAGAGATTTCTCGTAGGGCATAAAGTTTAGAGTAGGTATTTTCTGCTGAATCATAAAAAATTAACATAACCCTGTCTGTTCTACTCCCACAATTCACAAAATCTAGCTAAGTAATCCTTTAAAAATTCTAATGTGGAATTCAAAAAATCGTATGTAGAATTTTTATAACCCACGCCATGATGAACTTTTAAAGGTCCAATATTTCAGTTTTTAATTTGGTTTACCCATTTATACACTTCATATTTACTGACGCATTTCCAGTCATTGCAGATGACAATATTCAATCCTGAAAATAGCCTGTATAGCACGTGCGTGTGTAGGGGGTAATTTTACTCAAAAAACCTCTTCACAAAAACACGTCACTTCACAAAGTCTACATGGATTTTGTTAGTTAGTAAAATTGACAAAACAAAAGAAGTGCCTATCAAAAAGTTTCCAAGAAGTAACAAAAGAGAAATCAGTCAATATAAAGGACACTGAAACTATTGTTATAAGGAGAACGACCCACATCACTCGTCCTTCAGAATCTATTTGTCAAATTAAATCTATCCATGGCAAGAATATGATTCCAAACACGTGTTGAAACATTTTGCTGAATAAGTTCTTGAAACCCGACTCAGTGAAATTACCTACTATTTGAATGACAAACATTCTTCGGTTGATTTGCAATGCGGTACGTGTGTTGTGTTTTATGTGTTCCACAGCCTCCGGTGTTAGGTAAACGTTCCATTTTCGTAAATGGATCATATCAAATTACAACCACTTCGTAACGTTATGGGCCCATTCAAGGATTGTAAATTACATTATTCTAAACGGTATAGATGAGTGGAGCACGCACCAAAGATATAATATCGCGCAAAGTACTACTGAACTAAACCGTCTCAAATTACAAAATAAGAGCTAACATTTCATAAAATTATTTAGTATCATTTTTGAAATTTTAGTGCCACATTAAAAATAAACGATTAATTAACATCCAGCAAAATTTGAGTAACTTGAAATGAAGCGCAGCTCTCTTAAAATATAAATTTCACTACGGTTTTGGATAATTGAGGTTCAGTCTGTTTTCGTTCATTTAATAAAACCCGTCACAAAAATAGCAGTAATTAGTACTGGAAACACATACTGCTAATTTAGAAAGGCAGCGGGGCTTCTTTACATAAGTTCATTAAGTTTGCGAAATGGAGTCCACTTTTACAGTTTTATTATTGTAACATATTGCTAGGATTCTTACGTAAGTTATTATCGTTACAGATTATTTATTTATAGAGGAGTTTAGAAGCATGACAAAAATTCCGAGAAGAACTAGAGACTAATTAATACTAGCATGTAGCGCTGCTCTCACGTGACATTAGGCCACAACCACGCTTCTGTCGCTATAATGTGAAGGGGTCCCAGCGCTGATGTAATGCCACAAAACGCCAAATGTAACGTCAGTCAGTCTAATATTGCCATCTACATATTATTCGAGCTGCTGTCTTAATAAATACTGTATTTCATAGGAACCTGACGAAGAACAAGCGGAGAACTCACTAGTGGCGCGACCAGAAGACTCAACCGACTTCGGACCCTGGGACTCCGTGAGCACCGCTGCGCTCCGGAAACTGCTTCTTCAACTTGACGCTGAAGACAGGTAACTATTTATTTCATTTTCTCTCTTTCCATTTATTTTATCTCCTACAGGAATCTTAGTTATGATTTACGATACATTACAGTACCACCAGTGTCCAGCAGTGGACTGATACAGGCAGGTCATGATGACAGTACTACCACGCTTATAATGAATGTGGCACAAAAGGAACAGACACCACCAAAAGGGCTGCCAACTCAGAATAAAATCTCATGCTTATGATGCCTCGAGCTCGACTGATCTTTTATCAGTTTTATCTCATTTCTTTAATTAAATAATATTTATTATAGTTACCGATGTTTTGCTCATCATATTATAGTCTAACCGACTATGAAATTAAATTAAAATGTATTAGCCAAAAATAATGAATTTATGTGCCCTCTTTAACACCAATACCCAGCTGCTCCTTTCATTGGAATTGGGCGTAAATAAACAAATAAATAACATTTAATGCAGAACAATAAATTGCGACTATTAAATTTACACCTACAAAGGGCTAAGGGCCGTCCTTCCACGTATTAAATAAATAATAACAGGAGACTAGCCTTGTTAATTAACGTTAACAAGCGCTTCATTTACTTTAATAGGCTCGTCTTTGTTATATATCTCCTAGTTAACCAAGACGTTGGCTAAACCTTTTCAAATCTAGCTAAATTCAATAAATAATTTCTTGAAAAATTATGTTCATAGATGCAGCACAGATAACCTTATGCGGCTGCTACAGCAATTTTTACCATAAGATAAAAATTCTAACAATGTTCTCGGTTCTGCAATTACATATAATCATACATATAATCACGCCTTTATCCCTAATGGAGTAGGCAGAGCGTAAACAACCTAAACATAGGTCGTTCCGCCACGTCTGACAAGTTTTGAGGGTTATTCCAGATGGATCTGTATATGACAGGTTGTCAGCCCATCGCCTAAATTACAATACTGAAACCCTCGAATCCCTTAGCTGACTTTTACAGCATGCCCGGGAGGATATGCAGCTAGCACATTCTATGTTTTTCTCTCACTCCCAGTCCAGCATGGAAGCAATTACAGTGGCACTTTTTATTCTTTATAAGTAGGTAATACGGATAGCAAAATACAACGTGTTCATTTGATTTCAAAAAACATTTCGCCCTTTTTCTTAAAACTGCGCAATTAATCTGTTTTTCGTGTTTATAAAAAGGGCAGCACCAGCGTTCATAGAGACTTTTTTCATCGTTTTTGTCCTAAAGATTCATTTAAGTGTTTGGGTGGCGTTTGACTAACTTTTTTAAATTAGAACTGGGTTTGAAGACTTGACCTCTTTTTAGAAATGAAACCAACCTACAACCTCTTAACCGTCAGGATATAATTTATTCTAGAAAATATAAATTAGGTACTAACAAAACTTAACTTATATTGCAATATTCTTAAGTCGTAGAACAAAGATTAAGGTATGTTCGGGTAAGATCGGACGGTTTTTCGGTTTTTTGGAGAGGTTCCTGAATTTTTTTTTTCTCATTGATCTTTTGTTGCTAAGGATATGATATCTACCAGTATTTTTTTAGTAACTTTAAAATCGGCCTTAAACATAAGGTTGCCATAAGTCTGGTAAAAGGTCGGATCTTCAGTGGGACACGAAAATCTTGAGTTTTAGTTTTGTGCCTAAGCATGTATGTCCTATCACTGCGACGACCACAGAACAAAGGGAGGGACAGATTGAAATGGAGTTTTATATTATGTTGTAAGAATTAATTTTTTTTGCTGCGTTTTAATTATCCGGTCTTACTCCGCTCCAGTTTTACCCCAACGCACCTTATACAGACAGAGTTTTTACAATCAACACTGACTATACAGAAAAAATCTAGGATATTAACTGTGGCAGATGCAATTTCTATACATTTCAGACACATTTTCTTTTGTTTTCCTTCGGAATGCCATCTGTCGCAGCTACCATCCTAGATTTTACAAAGTATAAGTACTAAGCGAAAATGTACACCAGCCAACATCAACACTACTTGTGATGCAACTCATCTATAGTTTTCGTAGTATACTACCTCATTAATTAAACCTTCAATCGAGAGTACCAAAGCGGAACGCGAACGCATAATTACGATCAAGTTAGCTAACAACAAACCTAGCGTGTTTAGGAAACAAATACGGTCAAATCTGTGAATTTCTGCTTCTACAAGTTATTTTAGGCCAAAGTTATTTATAACAATGGTTAGTTCTATAAATTATTTTTATACCCCCGAGCTAATTATAATTTGCTACAAAAATAATATCGAAAAATATCACTGAAACAACAGATTTATTTTAACCTGGGTTTTCTGCCTTCTGCCTGTATAACAATACTCGCAGTCTCATTTTCTATTTTATATCGGGAACCTAAATAAGGTCGTTGAGGGTCAAAATAACCTGTTTGCTGTATGTATAACCACGTGACATCGTCCGCGCGACTTGCCCCTATCTAGTTATAATCAGCTCAAAGCGTGCGGAGTGAGTGCCTCGGCCCTCGGCCCACACTGACTGAGTACACACCTATTAGCAACTAGTGAATCAACTCGGTTTTCAACCCTCGCCCTGCGGGTAAACAGAACTCGTATGCATGTAACGTACTCAAACAATGAGTAGGCTAGTACCTACAAGCGGTTACTCCAATTATCTAACCAGTTTTCATAAAGCTCGTTAAATGCACGTTCACTTTAATTAACATACCTACTCTTTCAAAAGCTTTCTTGTTTAAACTAGATTATCCATAAACTTTGGTTACGTGCTTAAAGCTTAAACCCTCGAAAGAAAATAGTTCCAAAATTTGAATGTAAAAGTTTATTTAGGAAACTGAATTTAAACGGTTGCGTCACTTTTTGGATCCTTTCTTTTATGCTTCCGCACGATCTCGTTTTGAATAGTGTGATGTTCAATATGGGGTGTTACGAGTAATCCGTCATACGCAAAAATGTTTGTAAACGTTTATGCATTCGTTTATACGAGTAAAGTGATCAAATAGGTAGTCATCTCTATTATTATTACTACCCACCATCAACTTCTGCATACACTCCTGGTCCTCAATTGGAAACTGATTTAATAACTACGCTCAACGCTTGGCAGACGGGAAAGTGGGTGAAATGTTATATTCAAAGTAAACGCCACTCTCTTTTCTCAGGATTTATCCAAATTTATCCCATAAATCGGCTTTTACGAAACCGTAAGGTGTGGAGTGGTTGATGCTATTCTAATTTCTAACCTTATACAGATACAAATTCCTTTAAACCCGAAATAACTTCACTACTAAAATATTCAGCTGCTTTTGCGGTTTAATGGTGTCGTAAGTATGATCACCTAAATATGATTGTAACATTGCGTGTACCTATACTACTAGCTCATCTCTAATCTAATAAATTATAAAACTCTTTGGCTAACAATATTACAACCTTGCTGTAAAAAAAAAAATATCGACGCCTTCCGCACTTTTTTTGTCTATTCTCTTAGCTGTTACTAGAAAGCACTACAACTTTATCCTACACTTTCTAAATGATGTGCGAACAATTTTTAATTAAAAACATATTTCCGTTATACAGTTGTTAGTAGCAAGTAGTTGAAGGCGTGCGAAGCAATCGGAAATAATTTATGAGATGGAAAACACCTCGAACGATGCTTATTACTTACGTGCAGAACGTAGTCAGGTGTGACTTAAAATAGCGCACCTACATCTGCTTCA
>JARACY010005366.1:0-22137 GCA_029255725.1 Scrobipalpa atriplicella | reverse complement strand
AGACTTATACTGAAAATTATTTCGTTAGGCATCCACATCCTAACAAACTCTTGCATGAACATAAATAGGTGTCTGTCTAGTCAAGCAAATCCAACTGCAAACTGGTTATTTAATTTCTTTACCACTTTACTTAGGTACTCACGTTATAGATGACTAAATTGTTAATCATTCATTTAACTACCAATGCAGAGACATTAGTAAGTATCTATACCGTAGTCAATTTGTTGCATATTTAAAGTTTTTTCATGTGATGGTCAAAAACTTTAAACTTTTTAAAAAGCTGATCTAGGATACAAGGTATTTGACCACAAAAAATATGAAAACGAGGTTAATGAAACTGATCTACAGACAGAAAACCTACACGATATCAAGATCGTTATGCCTACTACACCAACATTTAATTCCGATTGCAAAATTAAGCCTTTAGTGTTAACCTTGCGTGCCATTCTTAATTCACGGAACTGTGTCTCAACCTGTCTCATGTTCAAACAGATCTTTTGTTTGTTTATACAATATTTCAGTAATTTAATAGAGTATAATAGGAGCATTGTTTACTTATTTCGACAAGACAGAATTAATTGTCAAAAAACAAATATGTCTGGTAAAGTAATAGATCTAGCAACTTAAATAGGTTCATCACGACAAGATACAAAGACTTACAAGGCACTAGCTATTGCATCGGAAGAGACTTTTAATCGAGTTACGAAGACGATACGACATTATGACGATTTATTAGATTTTTTATGTTCAGAAGGGTCGTGGTTTGGCTAGTAGGTACCTGAGTCTCAGTTTTTTTAAAGTCCACATTCAATGTTGAATGATATGATTGAAGAACCCTTACCACTTGTAAAGAATTGTAAGTTTTGTAACAGTTCAATAATTAGTTACGGTATCGATAAAAAAATATTGCGGTCATTATAAAGTTGATTTCTCGTACTAAAACAAGTTTCGTTCATCGACATCTTACGGCCTTCACCTTTTGTAACCCACATTTCTTAAACTTTGTTCTACAGGTATACATATTCATAATGCAATGCATTTGACCCGTTGCCCTTATAGGACAGAGTTAAACTTTTTCATCATACTCCTATGCAAACGATATTTCTAAAATAGCAAGTGAAACATTTTATTTGATGCAAAAAGAAGAACATTTTCTATATATATTCTAAATTTATCCGAACAATGACCGCACTTACTCTTTTATCTCTTCGTCTGATTGGGTACTTTACCATAGAACTTTAAATTTTGAATCCCGAATCATTATGTTCATAAATAAATGTGTCTCTATTAATGCTATTGGCGAATACATTTTGATCAAATAGAAAAGAAAAGCATTTAAAGAATTAGTAGCACAAATTTGAATATTTTGCAATTTTTAAAATGTTGCTACAGAAATCAATCGATTTTTCTAGGATTAGTATCAGTTTCCACTGAATGTAACTATATCTTGCGAAGTTTGAGTATGATTTACTGAATTATAATTTTGTCAAATACTCGCTAATTTTGCCTTCCAAGGTCTAGTGCTTGTCGATGATGTAATAGAATTTATCATCATGGTTAACTTTGAAGTTATTTACATCTTTGGTACTCTACATAGGCACAGCATAGGTAAGTCCTACAATAGTTAGAGGTCTCCTATTTTAAAAGCATTTTTACATCTGCACCAATAAAGCCCGGGTCCTCATCCCATGCCTATGAAACATCAATCAATAAAGAGTTTTGACTTCAATTTTATTTTACTTTATCATTCTGTAATATTTCAGCTACAGATAATTATTATCAGGGTCAACTTGCTCGTTAATCGGAGTAATCGCGGAACCGTCTCTACCCCTACACCGGTAGTTTGAATCCTCTTTTCATCTATCAAATAACGTCCTACATTATTATATTAACCTTATGCAGCAAGATGTTTAATATTTGTATTTTGTCACTTCATGATCAAAATATCTTCCATGCTGGACTCGGAACGATGGAAAAACATAGAAGAATAAATTATTCATTATTTCATAGAATGTTCCAGCTGCCCTTCTTCCCAGGATTGCTGTAGAGTTCAGCAAAAGGGATTCGAGGGTTAGAGTATTGTTGTTTAGGCGATGGGCTGACAACCTGTCACTATAGCGATACACATGAGAATCTAAATATGCCCTCAATATTTGTCAGACGTGGCGAAGGCGCCTTTTACTAGGCGTTTTTCGCTCTGCCTACACCGTAAGAGATAACGGCGTGACTTTATGTATGCATGATGAAAATTAAACTTACAAATCCGATCTCTGCAGGTGGTCCAGTGACGTCGGCGATTCCTACGCCGACTTGCAGCGCGTGCGCAGTCACAAGCCACGAAACCAGCAGCGCCAGCGCCGGTAGAAGAGACATCTGAAAAAAAAAACTTTATTGGTCAAAATATTAATTTGCATACGAACTCTATTGATCTATCTGTGGCATTAAATAGCTGATCTGACACGCTTTTTAAATATTATTATCGTGAAGAGAGTTATGGGGTTACGTACGATATGCCCCTCATGGTCCCATTTTATGGACAAAGAACCTCTAAAAAATTATCATGAATTGTATTGTTCCTACTAGACAGAGTAATGTAGCTCTCAGTTTCTTTTCGATGCATTATGCCTTCCTTATTATGGTACGATAGCTTATTCTGCTCAGGTAACGACCCACTGACACGTTCCGTTTTATAATGTCTGATTGTATTGTATTTTGATCAAAGTTCCTGAATAAATATTTGTTAGTTATTTGAACCACTCTTCTGCTTTATTATATATTCTGTGGCTTTTAGTGGAATGGAATTTCACGGTGTAAGTATACAGGGTGTCCAGGAATTAATGGATAACCCTTTAACTGCGGCTAGCTTGACCGATGCCCTACTTGTAAAAAAATTATGACCTCAGTAAAAGTGTCACTTTTTTTTTTCACCGTAGGAGGTCAAAGACAAAATTTTAAAAATATTTTGCCTAATTTTTTCAATAAAAATTATTTTTTAAATTATTTTCTTATAAATAGGTACTAAAATAATGTATTCATTTTAAGTATCAACTATTAAGGTATATTAAAAAAAATAAAAAACCCAAAAATGTTGATATTTGATGAAATGGCATGAAAATAACTGAGCGTAGGGAGAAAATTATTAAAAAAACGGTTTTTGTACGATATTTCGAAAACTGTGACACTTTTACTGAGGTCATAATTTTTTTATAAGTAGGGCATCGGTCAAGCTAGCCGCAGTTAAAGGGTTATCCATTAATTCCTAGGTATAGTTCAATGGAAAGTGAGAAATTAAAGATTCGCCACGGGCAGGATTTGAACCTGCGACCTTTGAAATGCCGTTCCATCGCTCTGCCAATTGAGCTACCGAGGAGGTAGTCATCATGGCGTATTTTTAAGCTTCCCACTTATTTTAAGACGTCATAGTTGACGTTAGAATTTTTGAATCTTCGACGTTGGAATCTTTAATTTCTCACTTTTCATATTTATGAAATAAAAAAGCACTGTGAGTGTGGAAATCCTCAAAAATTCTGTTTAGATTTAGGCGATGCAACAAAGCATAGGCTCGTATTTATAAAGCGATCTCAAGATTGAGAGCAATATTAGTATGGATTTGACAGGTCGTTTGTACTCAAATGACATTTCTGATTTGAACTCAAACTCGCTGTCACTCTTGAGAGCTGATTATAAATACGGGCCATATAATATAATATCGATAACAAAACTGTCGTGTATCCAATGACAAGCCTTGTTATTATAACATTCGGTATGCCTGCTAAAATATGCAGCTGGTATAATATAACTAAGTATAGGTAATAATCGTCATGGAAGTGGATCATCGCCAAATTTGGCTATTGACATGATGTAAGTGGTTTAGTTTATTTCCCTTGCATTCTGCTGAAATTATATCGGACAGGAATTATCACATTCTTTATTTTAATCAATGGCAGGTTCAATTTTTTGATGATAACTGGTCTTTGGTTAAGTGAAAACAATTTTTGCAACTAAATGTTTTCCTTGTTTCTCTGAAATATTATAAAATTTCTTGTAGCTCAGTCTATAATGAAAGTTTGACATAGGTACATTTGATCATGAAACGTGCATGTCATACTCATACCAATATTTTGATTTAAGAAATTTGAAACGTATGTCCTACTTATTTTACAATAAGGAATGTTGAATCTTATAGAAAATCGAATTCAATCGAGTTTTGATTGTTTAAAACCTTCGCTTCATACTATTATTTAGCAGTTTCTTATATCCTTTAGAGCTCGCATCGGGCCTTTTATTTTTATGTCCGATATCTTTTCACAACCCACACAATCATTAACTTTGATATTTTTGGCAAAGTATCTGTCTAATCAATAGTGGCGAAAACTTATAATAATAGGCCAGAAAACGATTAACCTAGTGCAAACTACAGACAGTATCAAAGCCAAAGACAAAGACACAAACCAACGAGACACAAATTCGTTTCAAATTCCACTCGTGCGCATCGGAACAATGACATTGACAGTTGCTCCGCTTCCGAGGAACGTGGAATGTTTCGGAATTCAAACTAGCGGAAGGATAAAAAACGGTCAACCTGTTTACAACTGAACTATTTATTTTATTCAGAGTCTTCCGGACTAGTAGAGCAAAACTTTTTGGAATCTTCATGCAACTGAAACTACCTCCTCACTAAAGTTCACTATAAATGGTTCCAACATTGAAGACCTCATTAGGTACCTAGAACAAAAAGATTACTTCCATGCTGGACTGGGAGTGATAGAAAAACATAGAATGTGCCAGCTGCATCTCCTCCCGGGCATGCTGTAAAATTCAGCTAAGGGATTCGAGGGTTTCAGTATTGTAATTTAGGCGATGGGCTGACAACCTGTCACTATAGCAATATATAGATCTATCTGGAATAACTCAAAACTTGTCAGACATGGCGGAACTACCTTTGTTTAGGTCGTTTACGCTCTGCCTACCCCATTAGGGATAAAGGCGTGATTATTATGTATGTATGTATGTACAAAAAGATGATCGAACACAACCTCCGCACCGCACGGAAGTCCGTATGCATTGCAAGGGTCAAGACTAGAATGACAATCCAGTTTATTTGTTTTGATCTTGAAAGATACGCAAAATATACGGCTTGCGCTGTTGTATGAAGCAGAGTTTTCGATTATTCTTCAAAAATAGGCACTCCCCTTCGAGGTTATTTGCCATCCTCACTAACCTTGCCAAGCTGATTGGAAAGCTTCTCTGGATTTGAGCCATCTGATACAACTGCTGCGCGTATATTGAAAGGCCATTCTAATCTAACCCGGCAGCCATTATTTTCTTTTATATTTTATAGAATATTCAGTGCATGTAGAGTTTGAGTAGGTATGCAATGTTAATCTAAGTCCTCTATGGATAATGCAAATCACGATGAGTCATGTCGTTCACTATTTTTAGAGTTATTTGAATGGTTTAATCTAATCCCTGTGTTTATAATTTCTTAATTTCTTATTTCTATTGTTTTACCTATTTATCTTTGACGTCATCGCTTCCTTACATAGAGTTGGTAAACTATAAGTAGAGTCGTTTGATGCTGGGATCGCATAGATTTTCTATTTAAGTTGTCTCATTGTTATTACTGGTACTGAATAAAACTTTTATCTATCTATCTTATCTATCATAGCGTTGCACCATCTAGTTACGTCTTAAAAGTACTGTAGGTTTGTATGTAATCAAAATTTGTAACTATAGTATATGTAAGTAACCGTTTGTTCCTAAATAAATAAAAATAAAATAAATAAATAAAAGTCCAGAATTTCCTGTTTATGTTACATCTCGCACTGCACTTACCAGCTTGCCTAAAAACCATTTTATATGGGGATAGAACCATATAAAGTAAATACTATAATAAAGAAGTTTCCTTCCTATCAATGAGCGAAAATTAATCTCATTACAAACATATAAGTAGGTAATTACGAGATAATTTCAGAAACAGTTTACAAAAAGTTAAAATTAACTACGGTCACCAGACGGTCACTTGTCACACAGCAGCCTTGAATTCAAATCAAAGGTTATTGGGTCATTACACTGGCGGGTCCAGTACAAACCGTTTATTTTGTTTTTATACTGACCTTCGTGACAGAAGTACAGTAACCAATGTGATTGTGTTGCGATTTGCGTTTGGTCAATGCATCTTTCTCATTATTCTTGGAGCTTATCGAATTTCTGTTTTCCTCTGGTTTGATGATTTTTCCCGTTGAAAAAAAGCACTTGTTTAGCACCTTATTAATTATTTATTACGGTGAAAGTGCACTTTTATTCTTTTTATCAATATCATGGAAATTCAAATTATTGTCACTAATGAAAGGAAACGTTTTACTTTCAATTTAAACAGACGTGTAATATTCATAACTTAACTGTGCAAAATGTACCTACCTATAACAATAGGAAAATGCCTGACTATGAAAAAAGAATTTCAGGCATTTTTTTGCATACCTACTTAGTAAATAGAAATAGAATAGTGATTTATTTTATTATTTCTTTTACACGTGTGTTATTTTAAAATAACTAGGTAACTAGTGAGCTAATTACTTAGTTGTTTTGCTAAAATACTTTTGGCATATTGTGTTATTTTATTTGCAATATTTCATTTAGGTTTTCAAACACTGACCATTTTATCAGACACAATATAAAATTGTTGCATGAGGTAAAATTTCATGAGTAATAAAATAAGGACAGATTGAACCTGTAAGTTCTTGCAGAGGCCTATTTCTATTAATAACACAATTATTTTAATACGTAAAAGGTCCCATTCAGATAGCAATATCATTTATGCTGACAAGTAAAACACCGACATGCATCAGGTTTCACAATTTCACCGCAGTCGCAGCCGCGCTTGCACTTTCATTGCAAGTTAATGCAATTGCGGGTTGCACTAACTGCATTACCAACGCCATTATTTACGTATTATAGTAAATTATGAAAAGTAAATACTATGTATGTATGTATATCAATACCTACTGGACTACAATTCTCTGTAACTCCGAAATATGTAGGTACCTAAACTACCTAAACGTAAGCAGAAAACTATAACTTGCTCCCTCTACCAATTAATAAAGCAGCAAAAGTAACTTTAAAAGAAATGCTGTTGATTTTCTGCTTATTAAGGTATTTTAAAATTCAGATTAGGGGAAAGGGCTACATAACTTATTCACAAATGTGTTAGCCGGAATCATAATTCTATCTATCTCAGCCTTCTCTACCCACAGCAGATTGTAAATGTTTTTTAACGCTGTTTTTAACTGTCTGTAGGTACTTATTTGTTTCCAATAACAAATTCAACGATAATCACTACGATAATGTTCAAACAAAGATTATGTGTTGTTGTTAAGGAAAACCGCATTAACTTTATAACAAATTCGTTAAATTAAAGTGCTTAGGAATTCTCCTAATGACAAAAATATTTATGAACCTGAAGTTAACAAAAGATGTAGAGAGTAAATCATGGTATTTAGCCAGAACGTCAGACTATTGAATTATACTGTGGTATGGGTGTGTTATTTACCTATACAATATTATGTATGAGACACTTTCTCATCTCTACATGTGTACCTATAGAAATATTATCTCATCGATATGTTTGTAGAGTAGATACGTACTAGATAGATAGATTAGATATGTGCATTATTTTGTCGTCGTAACATTTTGTAGCGTGACAACCAACAACGGTGTCAACGACTGGAAATTTAAATAAGTACAAATCGATCATCAAATCGATAGGTTTCTGCCTCGGCAAATTATTTTATATATTTTCCATGTCCTCATTCGTCGCGTGGTCATGAGTATTTTTAGCATGACGAACATTTTTACCTTGGAAAATAACCGAAGGATGAATTTCAGTTACTCACACCCGTTCTTTGTTTTGTTTTTTACTCATTATAAAATTATCACACGACAAAGTGGTCACGGTTAACCAGTAGCCAACAAATGCAATGCTTCTCACAGTTATGTAAATGTGATTTTTAACTTTTGATCCCGTCCCAGTGCTTTATGTTCTAAAATATTACCGCCATTTTCGGCGTTTTGACATTGGCCTAGTTACGCAAAACTAAAACCAACGGTTAAACTAAACACGGACAGTGATCTTGAATTTGTTAGGAGCTCATGCTCAAGATTTATTGAATAACCTGTTGGTTTCCTACTTCTATTGATAAATCTACTTATCTATACTTACTTTTTAAAATTGGTTTGCTCTTGACTCTAGCCTAGGTCAGAGAGAGAAAGGTAACGGAGACAAGGTCGACGATGAAGCAAAAATTCACCCAATATTATTTAAGCCGCATATAAAGTTTTATATAAGAAAAATTTACATGTAGAGTGGAAATTAGAGGCAAAATAGGAAGCAAGTAGAGTTCATTAATAATTGAAACTGAAATCAATCAGTCGAAATTTTCCTCTGTCCAATAATAAAAACAAACAATGACACAGACAGACAGACCAGACAGACATTATACGGTACGACACAACAATAACATACATTAGTTATTGAACAAAACAACACCCTAATCTAAAGTTACGCGCCATGAATGCCTACGACCAATTCAAATTCATACACATTATGTAGAGGCATGTAGATTGTATAGGTGAAGTGGACAACATTCAGATATAAGATACATATCTTTATTCCTTAGTACGAAAATAACTTTTAACTCGAAAGTACAGTGACAGCTGTAGGTACTGTAAAAAAATACTTTCTCCCGATCCTGCAGAGCGGAAACTTTCCATTGAATTTAAAGATTGTATTTTGGGAAAACCTCGAGCAACATGATTTTGATTAAGTAATTGAAAAACCATAGGATAAAATACGCTTACCGTACATAGGTATTGCACCTATGCACTGCTATTTTCGACGGTATACCTAGGCTTTTCAACCTTTTCTCCTTTAGCCGATGATAAAGGAGCTCAGGGTCGTTCTTCAGAAATGATTCTTCGGGTCACTTTAGTGGCGAATTTTTTTTGTGCGTTTTTGCCATTTTTTTATATTGGAGAATAATAAAGAGATCAATAAAAGTTTAATTACAAAAAATTACTCATATCTAACCACAGGTTACAACAGAATTAATTTTCGAAATTTTCGATGCCACCAAACGTGACATATTGTGCCACTTGAGTGACCTTGTTATTATTATGAGGAAAAAGTGAAAGATTACCACCGTCAGCATGAGTTTAATATCCTTTTTGATTACTTTTAATGATATTATAACAGTTTGTTTACTTCAAAAACTTAAATGCGAACTGCAATTCTTATCATGAAATCTCTTACCTTATAATAAGTGAACGGAAAATCCCTTCAAGGCATAGTCGCAATTTCAGCACTTATTACCGTTAAATGGAAACCTTCCAACTGGACCATCCCGTATCGACCCCTGGAGAAATCGACCGAGCTACCACCAAAATCACCACGACGCCATTTTGTGGTGATTGGAGAAAGCTCAAGGATGGTCAAGCCAAGAACAAAATGCAACCACTCCCACAACACTTGCGAGACCTGCTAGAGGAAAAGAAGCGCCAGAAAGTTCTTCACCAGCTTTCCTCCATTAAAGAACCACCTTAACCACCTCACCAACTGAATCAAACATGAGTTGGGGGAAATCTACCCAAGAAAACCGTTTAAGCAATCATCCAAGTCTTCAACAGGATCCTCAGAACTGGTCATTTCCACACACCATGGAAAAGCGCAAAAATCATTGTGCTTCCGATGCCAGACAAGAACTTGACCAACCCGGAGAGTTATCAGCCCATCTTATTGCTCCCAACGCTCTCCAAAGTGTTTGAGAAGTTTATCCTGCCTCACATACCCAAGACCAGAACAGTTCGGGTTTCGCTTAGAGCATTCCACAACTCTCTAACCTGCTAGAGTGAACCATGACATTGCTACGAGGATGAACAAGATGAAGACTCGGTGTTCGTAATAATTGACATGGAAAGGGCATTCGACAGGGTGTGGAACGACGGGCTCGTCAACAAACTGTCGAAAACCTCAACACCCAGAAGGATCGTCAAGACCATCGAGTTATTCCTCAGAGACAAATACTTCCACGTGGCCGTCGAAGGTGTCAGATCCACTGAACACCCCATCGAAGCGTGAGTCCCTCAATGGAGCTGGCTGTCTCTCCCCGATGTGTTATTCCATCTACACGGACGACATACCCAGAGTGGGTGACGTTTAATTGGCTCTATTCGCTGACGATGCGGCCTTCATCTCAGCATCCTACAAACCACAGCATGCAGCCAAGAAAATGCAGCCGACGGTCGACGCGCTCCCAGGCTGGTTGAGCCATTGGCGCGTGAAAGCAAACGTTGCCAAGACACAGGCTCTAATCATAGGAAGATGCCACTTACCATCCCCACTTCGCATCCATGGACAGGAGTTCAATAGCCCTGTCAAAAATCTCGGTATAACTATAGACAGGAACCTCACCATGAAAAAACACGAACGCGGTGGGACAAGTCAAGGCAGCTCGAGCCAAACTGCGGCAAGATAGCAAACTGCCCACGAAAACCAAGCTCAACATCTACAAAACGTACTTGCGCGCAAGGCTGACGTACGCGGCGCCCGCTTGGTACGCTCTCGCGTGCAACTTGTTGAAAAAGAAGATCAGAGCCCAGGAAAACTTAACTGTCCGATCGGCAATAAAGACTCCAATATATATGAGAAACGATGTGCTTCACCGAGATCTCGAGTGGGAGAACATCGACCAGTTCATTGCACGACTTGCCATGGGGTCTCACCCGGTGGGCTTGACCGCGGAGGATAGCTAAAGAAGAACCCAGGGACCGGCCTGTAGTTGCAGGCCGCGTGGATTGCCTCTCCAGGGAGCCTGAGTATGTCTGAAGGAGATTTCCGCCAAGGAAGAAGTTCCGGGGCAAAGAATTATCAGTCAGCTGTCTGCCAAGACAAAAATGTTCTCCTTAAAACGAAAAGTCATAATAAACGAGCTATTAGACAAGATTAGCACTATACGCTTCATAAATAATGTTTTACATTAATTACTTTACAATAGGAACGCGATATTCATATGAATTTTGTTTAAGTAATAAGATAAGTCACTTGAGTGGTGTGAAATGTCGCTTTGGTGGACAAAATGCCACCCAAATCACGCCACCCAAGTGACCGAATTTAGGGTATTTTCGCAATTTCTCTCTAAACTATGCAATAATTTCTTTTTTTTTAAATAAATCTAAAATCTCGGTTATATTTACGAGTTAATAATAGTAATAACAGATTCAAAGTGTTATTCTATCATACATTACACATGTCCACTTGAGTGATCTGCGTAGGTAGAAAAATGTTGGTCTCGAAAATTAAGCACCTTCTATTTTTTTTCGGGAACTGCGATGAGTCACCAGTCCTCTTTCCTCAGATGCCATGTCAGGACTGGCAAATGGCGGGAGTGTTTTCCTGGTCATAGTTAGCTTCGTTGAGACGTACGAGTCGTTTCAAACCGCGCGCTCAGAAGTCTCGAAAACGTGTGACCGACACAAAGTGCTTGTTTTGTGAATGTTGGTGTTTAAATATGTGTGTAGTTAATTATTTTAAATAAATCTGTGGTTTTCCAGGATCATTTTCATGGGTAAAAAGTACGACATAGTCCAGGTAAATAAATTGCTATAAGCTTTTCAATTTCGGAAGAGCAGAGTGTGACACGCGAAGAACGCTAGTTTTGACCCCGATTTCAGGTTTCTAACTAAAGTTTTGTTTAACGTATTTTGTAATATTATGTTGAAATTAGGAATTCTAGGTAGTCAATTAAACAAACAAACATATAAGAAAGAGTTTTAAGCTGTGCGTTTTATATCATTAGAGTATTAAGCGTGTGACCGAAAATTTCGACCTCTCAAAGAATGACCCCTCAACTTATAAGTAGACATCGACTCTATCTTGGTCACATCTAGATAGCCATTTACTTACCCATAAGAGACAAGAACGGTCGCATGTCTCATCGCATCGCAAAGATATAAAAAACTATTTTACTTATTGAGTCTTACATAAGTGAATAGTAAACTGTACATACTGCACAGTTTAAAACACAAGACTAACGGAAGTAGGAAAAACTTGCTCCAATGAGAGAAGCAAAGGACCGTGAACATTGTAGGTTATTTCATTGGTATCTATCTACTTAGACATATTCAGACATAACAATAACTCCCAGTAATAGGTAAGTAGGGGCGACCAGGGCAAGATGGGATAGCTAAGACAAAATTAATCATTAATCATCACATCAATGGGCCCGATTCGTAACCATCACGACTTAACTAAATCTCAACTAAAATTATTGCCATTGTTCTGTTCTCTCATGATAGAAAGTGACAGGTATGGACTTATATTAGTTAAGTCGCGTATTTTGCAACCACGAATTGCTACCATTATCGTTCATTAATTCATTCGTCATATCATAATCATACCCCGAACGGTGGTCGCCTCTATTGGTAGAGTAACTTTTATAGAAATTTTCTGTTTACTAATTTTATATGACCAAGACAAGAATCACTTTGGGTTTCTGAGCCGCAGTAGTCGTTGTAGCAAAATAATTAAAGGAATTCATAAAACTAATTGAATCACTATAATCAAATTAATAATGCACTTAATGCACTAAAAGTAAAGTGCTATTGTTCAATCAAGTTGTTTGTTAACTTGATACATTTAAAGTGTTTATTGATTTAATATCTGGTAGAACGAGGTGAATTGGTAACAGAAAGTACAACTTCATCGTGCAAACTTAAGTAAGACTTTCTTCATTCCTTTTTTAGGAGAGGATATTGCACATCACATCACATTTATATGAATGCACTTTCGCGGACTCTTGGATTGGATGCCGTTTCACTTTTACAAAGCTGCAAGGATGACCGAGTTTATTTTTATTTTAAATTAGAGCAACATGAATGAAGTCTTTATCAAAACAAGAAGTTAGAGCGTAAGACTACATTCAAACGTTTGGTTTGATTAGATACAAGCGAACCAACCTCGTCATCATCATCATTAGCTCATTTTAGACGTCCCCACGGAGGGGCAGGAGCCTACCTCTTCACATTGATATTTCTAGAAATTATACCGGGTGTGGACAGCGTACCAGAAACTGATAGGGGTTGCTCAGTCAACGAAACTGAACAACTTTCACCAGGAAATTTTATTTCAGGAAATGAAAAAAAAAATGGCTTTTCTATACAAAATGTCTATGATTGAGAGTCATTTTGTATGGGGAACTAAAAAAAGAATATTTCCTGAAAAAAAAATCTGGTGAAAATTGTTCAGTTTCGTTGACTGAGCAACCCCTATTATTTTCTGGTACGCTGTCCCTTACACCCCGTTATATTTCAGGATTTTCATCGATTAACTTAGGTAGCTAAGTACCTACCTACGTTACGTAGTACCATACCATAACAAAAAAATTCAAGAAACGTTGTCTAATTTCTTATGCCCTTCGTAACTCGTCTTTAATAGAAGAAATACTGGGCAAAGATCAGATTTTACATAATATACTAGCTATGAAGTCGGCCATAGGTACAACTGGTTTGTAAATATTCGAGGTAAACCACCTGTATTCAAGTACCTAATTACCTATAGCAAAATGTAGCTGTCTGTGCACTTTTTACAGTTAAAATTCATTCGTTATGTTTCTACTCTAGCCTGACATGTACCTACGTTGACAAAATTTAATTTCAAGAAGACCTTAAGTAGTAGCTTCTCTAAGGCTTGGTACCTTCCTTTGGTACAATAAATTCATGTATCCCATCTGAATTTTTAGCCTAAGTCAGCTGGAGATTTAAAAAAAAAAATCTGATATACCTACCTGTTGTTTTATTGCGTTTTATGTAGGTATATGTCCTGGATATTCTACTTATAAATTATTATAAATAAAAATATCTGATAAAATTTACTAAGTACTCAAATTTGAATATATCTATCCAATTTGGAGATCCAACACAGATTTTATTTTATTTATATTAAATCCTTTGTCTGACAGTCTACACATAAAAGTTTTAATATTCATTTAATGTATAAATATGACCTACCTTGTGATATTGGATAAATAATAAAAAAAAAACCGCAACTGCTCAAATACAATATACTGTTTACAAACAAACTGCACTATTTAGGCCAAACTTTTGAAACTGTCACATTTTGCCGCCAAAATGAAAGGGTCACTATTTTCATGTCACGTTTAAAAACAGGATGCAAAGTTGCTAAATAACCAAATTGCACTTTTTGCGACGAAGGTCAATTTCATTTACGATTTATTCGCACAGCGTAATTCACCCATGCGCGGGAAAGAGACGTAAGGCTCCGTTCACGGCTAACAACTGACTAAGGACTTGTTGGATTGGATGGATGGCGTGCTTGGTTGAACTGAACCAAAAAAAATACTGTTCTGATGATCCGTGTTTGACAAGGAGTGAAACCAAACCAACGCAAGATTCCACTGCATTCTTTAAATCCGTTACCATACAATTTATTTTATTTAGTTTCATAGTTAGGTATTTGATATTCTTTTTATAGGTCCTGGTCCTGTATTGCATGGGGATAGTCCGGCTGCATTGCATGAATGATCTCCACAATGAACCCACATTACGTGTAGTAAACTTTAGGGGCCGCTTGGCTTATTCTACCATCCCAGCTAACGAAATCCGGCGCCAAACAGCTTGCTGTATTTTGTCGGTGTGAAAGAAAAATGCCAGTGAATCTGACTTTAATTCTTCTAGGAGTTCAAGGTGAGTCATTGAGTTCGATCCATCGTCGACTCTGTATACTAGATAGGTAGGTCATTATCATCATAAAAAAATCATCTCATTCGATAACCTACCTGTTTTTAAAATAAGTAGCTATAATGTAAGTACCTACCCTACTACCAATTATAATTTTCCTTTTTGAATAATTAAATTTTATAACGAACATTTTAAATCAGAATAATTTAAATGAATAAAAATTTCAAACTTCTCATTTTAGTCTATTTCTGAACGCACCCTAAAACTTTTTAGTTTTTTTTTCCAACCGGCCAATCCGGCCATTCTTTTTTCTTAGCAACTTTAAATTACGAAGTTATCTGGTTTTATTCCTTGTTAATTCAATGTGAAATATTACCTGAGTGTATTTATAGTTGTTTTACCATGAAAGTGTGTGTGAGCTTAATGTTTCTTGTTCATGTGAAACGAGTGTACGGTTTTTAGAGCTGTATGATTTTAAGTCTCTGACTGTGAAGTGTGTGTGAAATATATGGAATGAAAACTACAATCTGCCTTCATTACCAACAGTACACAGCAGTAATACGTGTTTGAGCAAGAGGTAAGCGGTTATCTTGTACAAAACACAGGTTACCTACAAGTCCGTAGTTTACATTGCAATCTATCTACCTACTTGTTCGAGCCTGCCTGTGGTCTCGAGGATTTTAAAAAATATCATTACATGTGGTAAGTGCATAGTTACATAAACTAATCATCATGAATTAAGCAGAAAATTATAATATTTTAACCTTTTCGTGCGAGAAAACGCTCGGCTCTACCTACTTCCTACCAAAACAGCTACAGCTACAGTACTCATAAATAATGATAATCATAAACTATCAGATCATGTAAGTATCGTAAATACTGTTTGAAATATATTGCTGAAATGAAATCCGTAGCAAAGTCAGCGAACCTAAAAAGTAAGAACCTAAACGAACGAAAAAATAAACCTATTTTCGAAAAAGGCGCCATAGACTAGACGCTCACTTCTGTTCAGAACAGTTCAGAATAAAACTCCTTGTCAACACAGACCTACAAGACACTATACGCCATCTATGTTTATATTATAGAAACTGTAAATAAAAGCGCCATCTACATTTGAACCTCAATTACACATTCTCGTACATAGATGACGCTACTGCACATTTGTTAAGAACGGTAAAGGTGCATTCATATTAAAACATGATAGGTATTAATTATTATTCGCTTATTAACCGTTATTTTCGTTAATGATTACCTATATTACGTAGCGAAGACGCCTGTATTTTTTTCTATTTTTTACGATACGTACAAAGGCAGTAACCACGTGCTCTTGAGGTAAAGGGAACTTGAGATGTGGTTTCATTCCTTTAGTGTCAGTTGCAGTGTGTGCATTTTACACAGACCACCCTCTTTCCCATCTAAGTGTTCCTAATCTATCGTGTTATTCGTGCTTCAACTGAACTCTACGATATCCACCGATTTGCTCATCGCCTTATCAATTGCGTTTCAACAGCGCGGCGGCACCGGCGCGCCATATTTATTTTTATAACGCTATCTTTGATGTTAAAAAGACCAAGTGCGTCGAGGATTCGTTAAATCAGGAAATAAATAAGCTTAAAAACAAAATAACTTTTTACTTAAAATCGGTTGTATTTACATTTCGTCCATTGTAGAAAATCAATAGTGTTCAACATCACAAATAAATAAAATCCTACTAAGGTATTCACATTAGTCGCATATTGTACACAATTTACGACACAAAACATTCTTACCACAAACGAAAAGGCGGGTTGACAAAATTTAATTCATATAATAATTAATTTTATTTATTTTAATGTCAATCGATACTATGATAATGAAAAACAATGTTGCTCCCTTTGGTATTTCATCTCCAATGGAACAATTATCTAAATGCTTTATAATGTAGACCACCTTGCCGCTATCTCCCTCGAGGGTTTCGGTCTCAATTGAAAACTAAGATGTTTGTATTGCAAAACACCATCGCTCCCCGTGAAAGACAGCCTAGCTAGAATTATGGATTCGACGAGAAGTATCAAAATCGCTCGTGGTACAAGTACAATCGGCTTCTAGGTGAGCGAACGCCCGATCGCGCGCCGGCACGCATACATCGCCGGTCGGAATTCGTTGCGAACCCGAGCAGCGGTGTATATCGTGCAACGGGTGATTTTCCACACGAGAGAACGCGTTGCTATGAAGTAGTGAAGGGCGGACAAGGCAGACGCCGGTGAGGGGAGCGGGCGGTGGGGACCCACGCGCGTGACGCCGGCCGCGGGCAAATCGAACGAGGCCACGCGCCGCCGCCGAGACCCGCGCTGCGCGGGGCGGGGAGGGTGACGCGGAGACGCGCTCCTCGCCGCGCGCCGCGCGCAACCTTCCTATAGCGTCCTCTCGTAAAAATGACGTACATCCTACATACTAAATCACTTTAACCTAGGAATCTCTATTCCACACCTCGAAACACTGGAATACCGAACTGAATGCTCTATCCTAATTAACAATTATGGACAAAAAAATTACAGGCCGGTTCTAAGGTTTTGTCATCGCACATCGCGACGGTCGTTAGGCTCTTTATCAGTCGCTTAGGGAGCCGCCGGCCCGGCCCGGCGCGCGATGTTCACGAGATTTGAAGAGATAATGGCAAAATTGTGATGTTTTTCTAAACCGTCAAGTACTGTTTATAAATGACTAAAATTACTTCGCAACTGCTTGCTACCCCTATTTATTTCATTATTAAGTGTGGGTTATTCAAGCAGTTTGATAACGGAACCAAACAGAAATCCCCCTGTAAATTAAAAACTTGAATGAAAAAGTTACACTTTTTGATAAAGAATCACAGGCTTTACTTACTTTAAATATGTACACAAACTCTCATCTAGAGTATGAAGAATCAAGCTTTGTGACATTATTAGCTTATATCACTATATTAGTACTTTGACATTTTCGCTTACAATACAAGTGTGTTTCCCTATTTCATAGAAAATATCACAACTTCACCATTAGACGGGCTCATAGGTAAACCTAGAATACAGAGTGGGTTTCACTTAGAATAAAGTTTACTTTCGAAAAACACATTTGTACATTTCATGACAATATTCAACAGCATTCTACTAAGTCTTAATTAAAATAACTCGATAAACGAGCCGGAGAAAAATAAAGATACAGCTTCGGTACCAAACTTAAACATTGTAAAAAATTGATTCTGCATTGGGTTTGATTTGACTTAATTACTTTTGTCATTTAAATAGAATTGCACCCGTTTTAGGTGGGAGCGTTGTCGCATGGCCCCGCGTGTTCCCAACTGTGGTTTATGTCAAGCTGTGGATGGGGCTTTCTGGGCAGTTGAGGCGACGCGAGGCCGCGCCGTGCGGGCGTCACAAGCACTAACACTTCACTGTGACATTGTCCATTCACATGCTCGAGGCGTATTACGCGTCGTCCTCGTCCTCTTCTCCTATTAACTCCTCCTCTACTTCCTCATCTGCAATAATAGAAACAAAAGTTGTTATAATGTTCAACATCATTATGAGATCATACATAACAGAAGCATAACTTGACTATTTATTAGATATGCCATCTTATGACAGTGGCAGTTGCAGTATTTTCGGGAATATTGTGCTAGACTTACTAATGCATTATTATGACTGTATCTTTTCTGTAAGACTGTAGACAAGTAGACCAACTTTTTCAAATTCAGTAATCTTTCTCTTGTTACGGTCTGTGGTCTGGTCACTGGTCAGACAATCAACTCATTAATTTTAATACTGCTTATTATTGCAATTAAATGATACTATGAGTCTATGACGCATAGTTAATGTGTTGCTATCTCCAAGTTTACTTTACAATAAATTAATGAGTTGATTGTCTGACCAGTGACCAGACCACAGACCGTAACAAGAGAAAGATTACTGAATTTGAAAAAGTTGGTCTACTTGTCTACAGTCTTACAGAAAAGATACAGTCATAATAATGCATTAGTAAGTCTAGCACAATATTCCCGAAATACTGCAACTGCCACTGTCATAAGATGGCATATCTAATAAATAGTCAAGTTATGCTTCTGTTATGTATGATCTCATAATGATGTTGAACATTATAACAACTTTTGTTTCTATTATTGCAGATGAGGAAGTAGAGGAGGAGTTAATAGGAGAAGAGGGACGAGGACGACGCGTAATACGCCTCGAGCATGTGAATGGACAATGTCACAGTGAAGTGTTAGTGCTTGTGACGCCCGCACGGCGCGGCCTCGCGTCGCCTCAACTGCCCAGAAAGCCCCATCCACAGCTTGACATAAAACCACAGTTGGGAACACGCGGGGCCATGCGACACACGCTCCCACCTAAAACGGGTGCAATTCTATTTAAATGACAAAAGTAATTAAGTCAAATCAAACCCAATGCAGAATCAATTTTTTACAATGTTTAAGTTTGGTACCGAAGCTGTATCTTTATTTTTCTCCGGCTCGTTTATCGAGTTATTTTAATTAAGACTTAGTAGAATGCTGTTGAATATTGTCATGAAATGTACAAATGTGTTTTTCGAAAGTAAACTTTATTCTAAGTGAAACCCACTCTGTATTCTAGGTTTACCTATGAGCCCGTCTAATGGTGAAGTTGTGATATTTTTCTATGAAATAGGGAAACACACTTGTATTGTAAGCGAAATGTCAAAGTACTAATATAGTGATATAAGCTAATAATGTCACAAAGCTTGATTCTTCATACTCTAGATGAGAGTTTGTGTACATATTTAAAGTAAGTAAAGCCTGTGATTCTTTATCAAAAAGTGTAACTTTTTCATTCAAGTTTTTAATTTACAGGGGGATTTCTGTTTGGTTCCGTTATCAAACTGCTTGAATAACCCACACTTAATAATGAAATAAATAGGGGTAGCAAGCAGTTGCGAAGTAATTTTAGTCATTTATAAACAGTACTTGACGGTTTAGAAAAACATCACAATTTTGCCATTATCTCTTCAAATCTCGTGAACATCGCGCGCCGGGCCGGCCGGCGGCTCCCTAAGCGACTGATAAAGAGCCTAACGACCGTCGCGATGTGCGATGACAAAACCTTAGAACCGGCCTGTAATTTTTTGTCCATAATTGTTAATTAGGATAGAGCATTCAGTTCGGTATTCCAGTGTTTCGAGGTGTGGAATAGAGATTCCTAGGTTAAAGTGATTTAGTATGTAGGATGTACGTCATTTTTACGAGAGGACGCTATAGGAAGGTTGCGCGCGGCGCGCGGCGAGGAGCGCGTCTCCGCGTCACCCTCCCCGCCCCGCGCAGCGCGGGTCTCGGCGGCGGCGCGTGGCCTCGTTCGATTTGCCCGCGGCCGGCGTCACCGGCGTGGGTCCCCACCGCCCGCTCCCCTCACCGGCGTCTGCCTTGTCCGCCCTTCACTACTTCATAGCAACGCGTTCTCTCGTGTGGAAAATCACCCGTTGCACGATATACACCGCTGCTCGGGTTCGCAACGAATTCCGACCGGCGATGTATGCGTGCCGGCGCGCGATCGGGCGTTCGCTCACCTAGAAGCCGATTGTACTTGTACCACGAGCGATTTTGATACTTCTCGTCGAATCCATAATTCTAGCTAGGCTGTCTTTCACGGGGGAGCGATGGTGTTTTGCAATACAAACATCTTAGTTTTCAATTGAGACCGAAACCCTCGAGGGAGATAGCGGCAAGGTGGTCTACATTATAAAGCATTTAGATAATTGTTCCATTGGAGATGAAATACCAAAGGGAGCAACATTGTTTTTCATTATCATTAGTATCGATTGACATTAAAATAAATAAAATTAATTATTATATGAATTAAATTTTGTCAACCCGCCTTTTCGTTTGTGGTAAGAATGTTTTGTGTCGTAAATTGTGTACAATATGCCGACTAATGTGAATACCTTAGTAGGATTTTATTTATTTGTGATGTTGAACACTATTGATTTTCTACAATGGACGAAATGTAAATACAACCGATTTTAAGTAAAAAGTTATTTTGTTTTTAAGCTTATTATTTCCTGATTTAACGAATCCTCGACGCACTTGGTCTTTTTAACATCAAAGATAGCGTTATAAAAATAAATATGGCGCGCCGGTGCCGCCGCGCTGTTGAAACGCAATTGATAAGGCGATGAGCAAATCGGTGGATATCGTAGAGTTCAGTTGAAGCACGAATAACACGATAGATTAGGAACACTTAGATGGAAAGAGGGTGGTCTGTGTAAAATGCACACACTGCAACTGACACTAAAGGAATGAAACCACATCTCAAGTTCCCTTTACCTCAAGAGCACGTGGTTACTGCCTTTGTACGTATCGTAAAAAATAGAAAAAAAATACAGGCGTCTTCGCTACGTAATATAGGTAATCATTAACGAAAATAACGGTTAATAAGCGAATAATAATTAATACCTATCATGTTTTAATATGAATGCACCTTTACGTTCTTAACAAATGTGCAGTAGCGTCATCTATGTACGAGAATGTGTAATTGAGGTTCAAATGTAGATGGCGCTTTTATTTACAGTTTCTATAATATAAACATAGATGGCGTATAGTGTCTTGTTAGGTCTGTGTTGACAAGGAGTTTTTATTCTGAACTGTTCTGAACTGAAGTGAGCGTCTAGTCTATGGCGCCTTTTTCGAAAATAGGTTTATTTTTTCGTTCGTTTAGGTTCTTACTTTTTAGTTCGCTGACTTTGCTACGGATTTTCATTTCAGCAATATATTTCAAACAGTATTTACGATACTTACATGATCTGATAGTTTATGATTATCATTATTTATGAGTACTGTAGCTGTAGCTGTTTTGGTAGGAAGTAGGTAGAGCCGAGCGTTTTCTCGCACGAAAAGGTTAAAATATTATAATTTTCTGCTTAATTCATGATGATTAGTTTATGTAACTATGCACTTACCACATGTAATGATATTTTTTAAAATCCTCGAGACCACAGGCAGGCTCGAACAAGTAGGTAGATAGATTGCAATGTAAACTACGGACTTGTAGGTAACCTGTGTTTTGTACAAGATAACCGCTTACCTCTTGCTCAAACACGTATTACTGCTGTGTACTGTTGGTAATGAAGGCAGATTGTAGTTTTCATTCCATATATTTCACACACACTTCACAGTCAGAGACTTAAAATCATACAGCTCTAAAAACCGTACACTCGTTTCACATGAACAAGAAACATTAAGCTCACACACACTTTCATGGTAAAACAACTATAAATACACTCAGGTAATATTTCACATTGAATTAACAAGGAATAAAACCAGATAACTTCGTAATTTAAAGTTGCTAAGAAAAAGAATGGCCGGATTGGCCGGTTGGAAAAAAAAACTAAAAAGTTTTAGGGTGCGTTCTC
>JARACY010005365.1:0-22141 GCA_029255725.1 Scrobipalpa atriplicella | reverse complement strand
ATCTGCAGTCGTGAAATAAAATTCTGTATTAAAAGTATTATGCAGGATGGGAAAGCCTCTGCTTATTTTAGTATTTAATAAAGACCGCCCACCGACAAACACTTTTCCAGGAGATATTCCCTAAAATACTAATTTTAATTATAATGAAGATGCTATATCTCAAGACTGCAGCTTAGCCATACTTGTGTGTGTAATAAATGTACCCTAATAGTTACACGTATGGCCGAACGGCATTTGTGAGATAAAACAACCAAGTCCTATAGCGAAATTATCGCACTGACTGTAATCAATGGAAGTATAAGGATGCTTTGCCAAAAGAACTAAATTATATCCTAAAAAAGAAAAACGCTTGGCGCTATTTTAAATTAGATTAAAATATTTCTAAGGACTTTGTACCTAAACCGTTCCTTATATTTACAAATAGAAAAATACTATATAGATTAGAATAGACTTTTGTCTATGAAGGACTAGATTAAAAATGACTAGAATCACTCATCCTTTTGTTCTAAATATAGCTTAACTCTACATTAAAAATAATTAAAGCGAAGTTTTTCGGATTCTATGAAACATTATTTTTAGAGAACTGAATTATTTTCTAGCATTTACTAACTTTAGAAATCAAACACATATAAAAGCCTTATCAGTTATACAATATTTACATGCTTTTCAATCTATATTTTTTACAATGATTTTTTCATGGTATACTAGCTGTTGTAAAAAAGATCACGAGCCATTCTAAATAATTTGTTTACTTGTGGTGCGCTTTAGTAGTACCTACAAAGGTAGGTCAATTTAAATTTAATTTTCTGTTTCTACTATTAGGTAGGTACATAACTTAATCCCTGTGAGAGCAACACAGCATTCAAGCCAGTGACGACTATATGTAAATATGTATCCGATTTAAAATTGGGCCATCTTCTTCTTTAAGAGCCGTGAATTTGCGAGATTTGAGGTAATTATAATTCGTTGATAAGGTTCCGCGGAATAATTATTTTGACAATCAACCAATACGGTTAAATAAGCGTTTGATGTTTGTGAGCCGTGCTATATTGGAGATTTTAATTATGGCTGTACCTACATTAACAAATCCATGTACATATCGTCATCACTGTCTCCACCCGTGCCCCACAAAGCACTGTTTCAGAATTTCAGCATTATTGTATCGTCTTGCAAAACTTTAGTACAGTCTGTCTGGTACGCGCTGGCAGGCGCGGCTGCGGTTCAGGTGCACAGTCCAGAATTATCCACTAGCGATCTCGCCAGCACGTCAGCTGCAGCGATATCCGTCACTTTACCCTCGAAATGTCCTCTCACGTGGAACATGAACTCCGCTTTGCCGGCGAACTCCTGCCGACACATAAGGCACAAGTGGTGTGCGTGTGTGTGTTGCCTCTCCGGGGCGTAGTGTGTGTGGCCGCCGTGCGTGAAGTAAGCCCCGCCCCCTTCGTTGACACTGTGGCGGTGGAGGACGGACGCTGTCGCGATGCCGTGCCCGTTGAGGATTTGCTGGTTTTGGTTGTGATGGTGGAGGAGTTGAAGCTTTTCTTGGTTCGATAGGTGGACCTTTTCTTGTTGCTGTGGAAGAAAGGACGATGTATTGAATATGAAAACATAATAAATTTTTCGTAGCATAGGTACTAATCCTTTCGTTTCTTGTTTCAGGTAAATTGCTTTACCTGATGTTGCGTCTGCTGCATCTTATCCTGTAGCAGCTTGGTGTCGGGAAGATGCGACTTGGCATGCGCCACTCCACTCGTCCCTGGTGGCAAACAGTCTGCCGCACAGCTCACAAGACCATGACACCACCATACCAGCTGTAGCGGCCGCCACCGCCGCCGTCGCAGCACTTGTGTGGACTAGGTTCGTATTCTAGAAAATATTGGGCCTCGTTTATGGTAAAGAGTCGAAAATGATTTGTGGTAATTATAAGAATGTTAGAAGGATTCAATTTCGTTGATTTGTTTTTAGATTACACGAAATGAAAACACTTGAAATTCTAAAGTCATGAAAATATAAAGATAAAATAAATCAGACAGAACTATGTACTATACTTACGAAAAGTCCTCAAATGTTATATGAGGGTTAGGTATTAAAACGTAAGAAACATCAAGACGTAGAATGGAAAGGAAAGGGACATCATCAAAGTAAGAAATCAATTTAACGAAGTAAAAGACTAGAAGACCATTTAGTAGAATTTTGTAACAATAACTCAACAAAATCAATGACTGAAAAAAATAAAGACCATGATAGAGACTCACCAGAAATGAAACGAAAGGCACTACCTGCATGCCACGGCTACAATAGCATGCTCGAATTCTGTTCAGGATTTACCGTAAAGCTGTGGCCGGGTACCTGGCAGACCTGGATCGACTGCGGGTGATGTTGCTGCTGCTGTTGCTGTTGTTGCTGCTGCTGTTGTTGCTGCTGTTGCTGCTGTGCTGCAGCAACCGCTGCTATTTCCGCTTGACTCGGCTTCGTGTCCTCCTGTTTCGTTAGTTGCGGTTTGACGTCGTCTAATTTTAGAGATGTTGATGATACTGTAAATTCAAAATACTTTTGACGAATTTGTCTTCCAAAATAATTTGTGTTTGTTTTCAAACGATACTTACATGGTATTGAAATAGTACGTTTTCCTAAAGGTGCTATGTTAGACGGTGTTATGTGCTTCAGTTTGTTCATATGTAATACTAGCTTATCTCTTCTTGCAAATGCTTTATTGCACACTTCACAAACATATGGTTTTTCTCCTGAAAATACGATTTTGTATTAATATAAAATAATCATACAGATAATTTAAGCTTAGTGCATTTTTTTAAATGGATACGTACCTGTGTGTATTCTCATATGTATCGTTAATTTGTCTTTTCGTGCTAGCCCCTTTCCACATACTGTACATTCGAATGCTTTACTTCCTGTAAAAATACAATCTATATTAAAAATTCTAGCTTAGAAATAACTTCGATCGACCCCATTGAATTCAGATTGTGACTTGGGAAGCGTCATTCGAAATTAATTTGACTTGATAATTTGATTCTGGCATGTAATTTGTTCATAACGATTTATAGCTTTTTGGCTTTCTCCTCTTATTTGATAGTTTTTAAAATGTGCCATTTTTTGCCAACATAGATCAGAAAGTGACGGCAGTAAATTATTTTAGTTAAATCGTGTTTCCGTCGAATCGTCATGTCAGTGTAAACGGTAATGTTTACCTGCTGTCATAGCCGAATCGTTGGTAGAACTAGTTGGTTTGATGGCCGGATGCTTCCTCACAGCGCTGGTCTGCAGAGCCTTCAATCTAGTTCCAGGATGCATCGACCCTCCCTCCGCGTATGGCTCCGTGAATGGAATCAAGTTTGGACGTGGTATCGTATTCGTTACCTCTGGTGACCTGTTGAATTCATAAAATCATTCTATTATAATTATCCTTTACGGAGTAGGCAAGAAATCTATAAAGAATGATAAGTGCGTTCTTGGTTGGTCTTACCAATTTCCAAGACTCTGCAAACCCTGACACCGCCCTCGAACCCATGCCGACATCATCAGGAACGGTGAACGTGCTGTCAGGACCTCCAGTGCTCGAACTGACTTGGGGCACTTTGATGGGTGAGTTGATGGTGGCATAGTGGTGCTGGGTTGAACTGACAGTCGGTGGTGATGGGTGACCTTGGTGGGGCGTTCGTGTTTGATTGTGCTTGCTGGAATAAAATAATAATATAGATTTTTGAAGGTACTACAACAGTTTGAATGTAAGATAGTTCTGATAAGAAATCAATTTAGTGGGTTTAGGATGACTACAAATTGTGTCTCTTAGGGAGGATAGAGGCCGTAGCTACTGACTCAAAAAAATTATATAAGTAGATGATTATACTGACTTGCATTTCCTGATGATGCCTGGAGTTATTGTTATTATTCGCCTGCTGTTGCTGATGTTGTTGCTGCTGCTGTTGTTGTTGTTGCTGCTGTTGCTGTGCTTGCTGCTGTTGCTGTTGCTGCTGAGCCCTGTTGCTGCGCTTGCTGTTGCTGTTGGGCTTGCTGCTGCTGTTGTTGCTGTTGCTGGGCTTGTTGTTGTTGCTGCTGCTGCTATAAGTTAAATATTATCTGTCAATTAAACCACAATATGATTGGATTCAGATGTGGAAGCTTTCGTCTGCAAAGCAAAGGAATATTTTCATAAACACTAAAAACTGCATTACTCCATACTTTCGTCTTTTAGATTATAATGCACACTTTTAGTATAATAGCATTTTATTTAATTACCTGTTGCTGTTGTTGCTGCTGCTGCCTGTTGTTGTTGTTGCTGTTGCTGTTGTTGTTGCTGTTGTTCCCCGCCTTGCAGCAGCAGCAGCCTGTGCCATGTGCTGCTGGACTGCCACGTGTGCTTCCAGGTATGCGGTCTTCTGCGCCTCAGTCATCTTGTCCATGTTCACTGTACCGTCCTATGAAAAAAAAAAACGGATTGATATACTTCATTTTCAGAGGGTTTTTTTTTATCAAGGTCACGTGTTCAAATTTCTCCTGTGCGAAATTTTTGGTTTCTAAGTATATTATTTACATAGGTCCATATTTTTAAAACATAATCAAATAATGTTGAAATTCAACTTTTTGGTAAAAATGGAGTTTTAGTGTTTAAGTCAAGTGTTTGAAGAGACCGCTCTGCGATGTTTGAGAAAGAATTCGCTGGTTTAATTTAATTAAGTTGCTTCAAAACTAGTGCTTGCTTCCAAGCTTACAAGTTTAAGTTTTGCATAGCATAATTTACTTTCATTATCGCTTACTTTTTTCTAGGATTGTAATAAATAATTAATTAATTAAACCTTATTAAGGCAATCCGTACCCGAGTACAATAATTTATTTCAGCCATTTATTTCTACCTTTCTCTCGGATATTAATTGCGCAATAAATCGGTAAGCGTCTCCATTCCATGATACAATCTTATTTCTGTTCCGAGAATTAAAACGAGAAAATATTCATCAATATTCTTAGAGTTAGCCGGGGTGAACTGTCTTCGAGGGAGAGGGTGGCACCCTGTGGCACCCTTAGTGCATTGCCTTAATAAGGTTTAATTAATTAATTATTTATTACAATCCTAGAAAAAGTAAGCGATAATGAAAGTAAATTATGCTATGCAAAACTTAAACTTGTAAGCTTGGAAGCAAGCACTAGTTTTGAAGCAACTTAATTAAATTAAACCAGCGAATTCTTTCTCAAACATCGCAGAGCGGTCTCTTCAAACACTTGACTTAAACACTAAAACTCCATTTTTACCAAAAAGTTGAATTTCAACATTATTTGATTATGTTTAAAATATGGACCTATGTAAATAAATATACTTAGAAACCAAAAATTTCGCACAGGAGAAATTTGAACACGTGACCTTGATAAAAAAAAACCCTCTGAAAATGAAGTATATCAATCCGTTTTTTTTTTTCATAGGACGGTACAGTGAACATGGACAAGATGACTGAGGCGCAGAAGACCGCATACCTGGAAGCACACGTGGCAGTCCAGCAGCACATGGCACAGGCTGCTGCTGCTGCAAGGCGGGAACAACAGCAACAACAACAGCAAACAGCAACAACAACAACAGCAGCAGCAGCAACAACAGCAACAGGTAATTAAATAAAATGCTATTATACTAAAAGTGTGCATTATAATCTAAAAGACGAAAGTATGGAGTAATGCAGTTTTAGTGTTTATGAAAATATTCCTTTGCTTTGCAGACGAAAGCTTCCACATCTGAATCCAATCATATTGTGGTTTAATTGACAGATAATATTTAACTTATAGCAGCAGCAAGCAACAACAACAAGCCCAGCAACAGCAACAACAGCAGCAGCAAGCCCAACAGCAACAGCAAGCGCAGCAACAGGCTCAGCAGCAACAGCAACAGCAGCAAGCACAGCAACAGCAGCAACAACAACAACAGCAGCAGCAACAACATCAGCAACAGCAGGCGAATAATAACAATAACTCCAGGCATCATCAGGAAATGCAAGTCAGTATAATCATCTACTTATATAATTTTTTGAGTCAGTAGCTACGGCCTCTATCCTCCCCTAAGAGACACAATTTGTAGTCATCCTAAACCCACTAAAATTGATTTCTTATCAGAACTATCTTACATTCAAACTGTTGTAGTACCTTCAAAAATCTATATTATTATTTTATTCCAGCAAGCACAATCAAACACGAACGCCCACCAAGGTCACCCATCACCACCGACTGTCAGTTCAACCCAGCACCACTATGCCACCATCAACTCACCCATCAAAGTGCCCCAAGTCAGTTCGAGCACTGGAGGTCCTGACAGCACGTTCACCGTTCCTGATGATGTCGGCATGGGGTTCGAGGGCGGGTGTCAGGGTTTTGCAGAGTCTTGGAAATTGGTAAGACCAACCAAGAACGCACTTATCATTCTTTATAGATTTCTTGCCTACTCCGTAAAGGATAATTATAATAGAATGATTTTATGAATTCAACAGGTCACCAGAGGTAACGAATACGATACCACGTCCAAACTTGATTCCATTCACGGAGCCATACGCGGAGGGAGGGGTCGATGCATCCTGGAACTAGATTGAAGGCTCTGCAGACCAGCGCTGTGAGGAAGCATCCGGCCATCAAACCAACTAGTTCTACCAACGATTCGGCTATGACAGCAGGTAAACATTACCGTTTACACTGACATGACGATTCGACGGAAACACGATTTAACTAAAATAATTTACTGCCGTCACTTTCTGATCTATGTTGGCAAAAAATGGCACATTTTAAAAACTATCAAATAAGAGGAGAAAGCAAAAAGCTATAAATCGTTATGAACAAATTACATGCCAGAATCAAATTATCAAGTCAAATTAATTTCGAATGACGCTTCCCAAGTCACAAATCTGAATTCAATGGGGGTCGATCGAAGTTATTTTCTAAGCTAGAATTTTTAAATATAGATTGTATTTTTACAGGAAGTAAAAGCATTCGAATGTACAGTATGTGGAAAGGGGGCTAGCACGAAAAGACAAATTAACGATACATATGAGAATACACACAGGTACGTATCCATTTAAAAAAATGCACTAAGCTTAAATTATCTGTATGATTATTTTATAATTAATACAAAATCGTATTTTCAGGAGAAAAACCATATGTTTGTGAAGTGTGCAATAAAGCATTTGCAAGAAGAGATAAGCTAGTATTACATATGAACAAACTGAAGCACATAACACCGTCTAACATAGCACCTTTAGGAAAACGTACTATTTCAATACCATGTAAGTATCGTTTGAAAACAAACACAAATTATTTTGGAAGACAAATTCGTCAAAAGTATTTTGAATTTACAGTATCATCAACATCTCTAAAATTAGACGACGTCAAACCGCAACTAACGAAACAGGAGGACACGAAGCCGAGTCAAGCGGAAATAGCAGCGGTTGCTGCAGCACAGCAGCAACAGCAGCAACAACAGCAGCAGCAACAACAGCAACAGCAGCAGCAACATCACCCGCAGTCGATCCAGGTCTGCCAGGTACCCGGCCACAGCTTTACGGTAAATCCTGAACAGAATTCGAGCATGCTATTGTAGCCGTGGCATGCAGGTAGTGCCTTTCGTTTCATTTCTGGTGAGTCTCTATCATGGTCTTTATTTTTTTCAGTCATTGATTTTGTTGAGTTATTGTTACAAAATTCTACTAAATGGTCTTCTAGTCTTTTACTTCGTTAAATTGATTTCTTACTTTGATGATGTCCCTTTCCTTTCCATTCTACGTCTTGATGTTTCTTACGTTTTAATACCTAACCCTCATATAACATTTGAGGACTTTTCGTAAGTATAGTACATAGTTCTGTCTGATTTATTTTATCTTTTATATTTTCATGACTTTAGAATTTCAAGTGTTTTCATTTCGTGTAATCTAAAAACAAATCAACGAAATTGAATCCTTCTAACATTCTTATAATTACCACAAATCATTTTCGACTCTTTACCATAAACGAGGCCCAATATTTTCTAGAATACGAACCTAGTCCACACAAGTGCTGCGACGGCGGCGGTGGCGGCCGCTACAGCTGGTATGGTGGTGTCATGGTCTTGTGAGCTGTGCGGCAGACTGTTTGCCACCAGGGACGAGTGGAGTGCGCATGCCAAGTCGCATCTTCCCGACACCAAGCTGCTACAGGATAAGATGCAGCAGACGCAACATCAGGTAAAGCAATTTACCTGAAACAAGAAACGAAAGGATTAGTACCTATGCTACGAAAAATTTATTATGTTTTCATATTCAATACATCGTCTTTCTTCCACAGCAACAAGAAAAGGTCCACCTATCGAACCAAGAAAAGCTTCAACTCCTCCACCATCACAACCAAAACCAGCAAATCCTCAACGGGCACGGCATCGCGACAGCGTCCGTCTCCACCGCCACAGTTGTCAACGAAGGGGGCGGGGCTTACTTCACGCACGGCGGCCACACACACTACGCCCCGGAGAGGCAACACACACACGCACACCACTTGTGCCTTATGTGTCGGCAGGAGTTCGCCGGCAAAGCGGAGTTCATGTTCCACGTGAGAGGACATTTCGAGGGTAAAGTGACGGATATCGCTGCAGCTGACGTGCTGGCGAGATCGCTAGTGGATAATTCTGGACTGTGCACCTGAACCGCAGCCGCGCCTGCCAGCGCGTACCAGACAGACTGTACTAAAGTTTTGCAAGACGATACAATAATGCTGAAATTCTGAAACAGTGCTTTGTGGGGCACGGGTGGAGACAGTGATGACGATATGTACATGGATTTGTTAATGTAGGTACAGCCATAATTAAAATCTCCAATATAGCACGGCTCACAAACATCAAACGCTTATTTAACCGTATTGGTTGATTGTCAAAATAATTATTCCGCGGAACCTTATCAACGAATTATAATTACCTCAAATCTCGCAAATTCACGGCTCTTAAAGAAGAAGATGGCCCAATTTTAAATCGGATACATATTTACATATAGTCGTCACTGGCTTGAATGCTGTGTTGCTCTCACAGGGATTAAGTTATGTACCTACCTAATAGTAGAAACAGAAAATTAAATTTAAATTGACCTACCTTTGTAGGTACTACTAAAGCGCACCACAAGTAAACAAATTATTTAGAATGGCTCGTGATCTTTTTTACAACAGCTAGTATACCATGAAAAAATCATTGTAAAAAATATAGATTGAAAAGCATGTAAATATTGTATAACTGATAAGGCTTTTATATGTGTTTGATTTCTAAAGTTAGTAAATGCTAGAAAATAATTCAGTTCTCTAAAAATAATGTTTCATAGAATCCGAAAAACTTCGCTTTAATTATTTTAATGTAGAGTTAAGCTATATTTAGAACAAAAGGATGAGTGATTCTAGTCATTTTTAATCTAGTCCTTCATAGACAAAAGTCTATTCTAATCTATATAGTATTTTTCTATTTGTAAATATAAGGAACGGTTTAGGTACAAAGTCCTTAGAAATATTTTAATCTAATTTAAAATAGCGCCAAGCGTTTTTCTTTTTTAGGATATAATTTAGTTCTTTTGGCAAAGCATCCTTATACTTCCATTGATTACAGTCAGTGCGATAATTTCGCTATAGGACTTGGTTGTTTTATCTCACAAATGCCGTTCGGCCATACGTGTAACTATTAGGGTACATTTATTACACACACAAGTATGGCTAAGCTGCAGTCTTGAGATATAGCATCTTCATTATAATTAAAATTAGTATTTTAGGGAATATCTCCTGGAAAGTATTTCGTAAGGTAAGGCGGCTCTTTCATAATTTTTTTATTAAGAAAACGGTATCATTGACATTTACACTTATTTTTACATTTACAGACACAAGTATGTCTAATCTGCAGTCGTGAAATAAAATATCTGTATAAAGTTTCTGCAGGATGGGAAAGCCTCTGCTTATTTTGTATTTAATATAATACGCCCACGAAACACTTTTCAGGGGAATTCATATAATATAAGCCATGAAATGGTTTAATTAACCCGTACATTTAGTTGCCATATTTATCTTACTGATTGCCAAACATTCCCAATTTCAAAGATTTATTTGTAGAGCATCCCCGTCACGAACTATAAAAAATTGTATTTTAAAACATCTATCGAGGTCTAGGTGATCTAGGACATACATTTTTGTCTATCATTCGAGTGTTCAAATTTATTTGACCCAATATGTTTACACAACGAGTATTTTTTTTTTTCACCAAAGTAATTTTAAGTACTTGTTTAGATTACGAAACTGATCAACTTTCTCTATGGAACAAAGGTTAAAATATGAAAAAAATGGTGCTCCCATACAAAATAATTCAAATAGCTGAAACGTTTTATATGGGAGTCCAAATCTTTTTTCATAATTCATCCTATACTCCATACAGAAAGTTGTTCAGTTTCATGGTCTTAACAAGTTCTTTGGTTAATGAAAAATTACGCTGCTAAAGAAAGTAAGGTTCTGAAATTATTAATTATTTACGGATTGGATGCTCTTAAATAAATCCTATAAAATAGATAAAAAAATATAGAATCCGTAAAATATTGCTGTACTCATGTTGCGGTGTTCAGTGTTGGTAGGATAGTTAAGGGATGGTGTCTTGTGTTTTTTCATGTTAACAGTAAAAACACCGTCATATTTCATTATTAAAAACATTGAAATAAGATATAAATTGCCAATAAGATCCTCTGAATTTTATGGGTACCTATTATTGCATTATTTTACCAATTTATCATCTCTCAACTTCAGACGCAGTGAATACAGACCTACGTTTTTACAAGGTCGCTGACGCTCTGCCTTTCCCTAAAGGGATATATGCGTAACTAAGACGTTTAACGATGTTACCATTAAAGAACACAAGACATAAGGATATAGGTTTAAGATGGTTCCTCAATGCTTTCACATTTAGCACATTCAAAAATTGGCCGCATCGCATCTGATGTTTCAATGTGTATGATGTATAAAGACGTAGGAATTAACAGATTGAATGTGAAATCTAGAAATAAATTCTGGCGGTCACTCAGGTGATATCCATGAGAACTCCCACGGCACGTCATTCAGCTCTGTCGTCAGCTGTTCTCATCCAATTTTCAGCCGTTCTTTTTCGATTTCATAATATCATTCGGTCACTTTCTAGACATTTTACCGCTACAATCGCTACGCTGTGCCGAAGTTTCGTAGCAGAAGTCTACAATCCTACATTCATCATTAAATTTCCATATTCTCTATCTCTACGGTCGCTACGCCGTAGTTCTGTAGCCCAGGTCTATGATGTGCGACATGTGTACGCTACAAACAATAGAATTCCAAAATTCCTATCTCTACGGTCACTACGCCGTAGTTCCGTAGCGCAGGTCTACGATGTGCTAGATGTGAGGCTACGAGGAAAGATTCAGCCGTAGGCGGATCAGAGCACGATGAAGTTACAAAGTGTAGGTTAGGGGTTAGGCGCGAGTCGGCGGACCATATAGGTGGGACATGTATGCAATACGAGTAATAATATACTACAATACAATACAATACACAACTTGTATTTTAAGGTAGGTAAGCTAGTGTTTAATATAATTTATAATAATGCGTGAAAATAGAAACAGAGGCGTGTTCTTACTTAACAAATTTGTCCTCAAAATGTAAGAATGCCGTTTTTAATTTGAACGGTCGATATGTTAAGCAGATTCAAAAATGAAATACAACATAATAATAATTGAAATAAATTGAGAAAATTGCGATACCGTCACATCCTATAACTTTGACGCACTGATATACATTAAGTACCTGGTAATCTAATCTAACCTTCCTGGAATATCTCAGCTACGCAATGTATGTCGAATTGTCATTGTAAAATACAATTGTAAGTTTTATTAAACAGAGCCCTAGGTATTTTTGCCAGCAACACAATTAACGAACATGAATGTTATTCCGTAGATTTATAGTTCGTAAATAAGAAATTGGCTTTCATATGATCTCAAAATCTAGTCATAGTTTTAGAGCTTTATTTTGAAAGCTTAGTTTGAGAAAATCGTAAACAAAGTTGAAATTAAATGCTAATAAAATCAGTCTTGTTTAGGTATAAGATGAATGTACTACCTAATATTGGGCGCTTTTCAATTAGACGGCACGGCACCGGCACGGCAACGGCACGGTATCGATCACGTGACTATACCTATGGGAATCGATGGCATGCCGTGCCGGTGCCGGTGCCGTGCCGTCTAGTGGAAAAGCGCCCATTACCTAAGATAAACAGAAACTTGCGTTTTATGTAAATACCAAAATGTGCATAATTTATATCGGTACCATACGAGGAATTGTGTTAGTTGTAATATTTTTATTAAAATTATATTAATAACGAATGTGCGGAAAAAACGTGTAAACGGAAACATACTTATTTGATTTTATTCAATGTATAAAATAGGGATTTGAAATTTTGAATATTTATGGATAAAAGCTGTGATTAATAATATTTATTTTATTCATGCGATTTTGTACCATTTTTAAACAGATTTTGTAACTAATTTGGATTTGTAGAAATTTTAGATTTACTCGTAAATAGCTGTCTGAGACTAAATTATACTACCTACGATTTCTCGGTAATAAAGAAGAAGTGCGCTAGTTCACTTCTGATGCAGAAATCTGGCCAAAAGAATCATCAATTTCATGATCTCCCTAACCTTTTCCCGGTTCTCAGACAAAGACATACATATTACTATATTACGATCAAGCAAGACAACGCCATGATGATGACGATGATGATGATGATGACATTGATGACCTATGTTTGAATATTTACAATCAACGATACATTAAACTGAATCGTTGCGCGTTGTATAGATGACATTCAATATAAGGTATTTCATGGAATCTACATATTTTAACTGGATTAAATGATGATGGGTAGTGATTTTGTGTACAATTTTGGGAATACACATAAAAAACATTTTGAGTAAAATGAAAGGCTTTATGTTGAAATTATTAAATATTGTAAATTGGCTGATAAAATTGATGATAGTTTTAAAGTCTCAGAAAACTAACTAGTTTTAGAATTTAGCAGCAATAATTTGTCTTGCATATCGAAATGTTTGTAAAAATGTAAATTGTTACTGTAAGTGGTGTAAAGTAGCGAGAGATTTGGAAATAAAAAAAATTAACCCTTCCGATGTTTGTATTTCAATGCTAATTCCATTTTTAACACACCTAATTTCGTTTTTTAACTAAAAGCTTTTCTTTTTGTATTTATCACTTAATATCTATCAAAAATAAATAATCGTGCTACGACCCGGTAATATAAAAAAAAAACTTTTATTTTGTGATTCTACTTGGCCTCAAATATAATTTTTACCATATGTATCTAAAATTCCCCTTAATATATGTCAAACGTGACGAAAACACATTTTACTAGACGTTTTACACAATGCCCACCCCATAAGTGATAAAGGCGTGATTTTATGAATGTATAGTGTGATAGAACCAAGGCCATTCGGTCTGCACATTTAAAAGAAATAAAAGAAATTGCAACTCTTTCGAGCATAGTTTGAAAAAATTATAAGATTATTGACACTGGCCGTTTGAATCAATAAAACATCAATACAACCAGCTGTCAGCCTCAGATCATAAAAATCATTTTGACAATGTGAACGAGTACGTTTTTGTGATTATTTATATTGCGTTTTTTCGGTCACATCTTTTCTAAATTATGTGTTAAAATAACTTATTATTTTCCGTTGTGGCAATTGAATTCGCCATTTTATCAGGTAATCATTTAAATTTCCGAAATTTTGTTTCGCATTTTTGATAACATCGGTGGTACTACCTAGCCAAGAGTAAATTCAGTTTGCTCACTTGATGATTCCAATGTAGAAACTAAAATGAAAGTGCTCATGTAGGTATCAAGCAAGATAATTCTCGTGGGCTACTGTAGTGTTTAGGATTAGGATTACTTGTGAATTCTTAGGCGAAAACTGGATGTGACTAGCACAGGACCGTGAGGAGGGGTGCAGTAGAGCAGAGGCCTATATACCCTTCAGTCGATAGATGTAGGCTAAATAAAATGATTATGATGGATTCTAAACATTATCCGTTTGATACTCATTTTTTTATTTTTCTATATTTAATTTTTTCAGATCTTTTATTACTATGGATAATTCCGCCTTTTTGCGGATTAAATTCACGCCACTTTTAAAAAAAATAAGTAGCGAGAATATCGACTCAAAATGCTGCATAGAAATCGTGCCTGAACTATCCGACTCACTGAACCTTAACAAAATCAAATGGAATCTCGAAAATGATTTGGTAGAATACGACATACCTATGACTTATAAAATTATAATCAAAAAGCCGGACCAATCGTATGAGCTTGAAAACAAAGTTTACCATTCTTGTGTAGACTTGTTACCAGCTTACTTAATGGGGGATGAATTTGCCTCTGGAGATATTAAAAGGATCAAAAGCGACAATTTATTAGTACTGAATGCGAGCACATCTGGTGAAAAATGTGACGTCATGCCCACGAGGGCTCTGCTGGCTAACAACGATGAAACTAACCGGTGTAATGACAAATCAACTGCCGTACAATATCCTAAGATGGAGGATGTTTCAATCAATAACTCTTCCGGAGTGGATAAGTGTTTCGAAGCCAATGCCGTACAATATCCTAAGATGAAGAATGTTTCAATCAATCACCCTTCGGGAGTGGATAAGTGTTTCGAAGCTAATTTAAGTAATAGCATACCATTAATAACTCACCCTCGAGGTAATATTTTTTCAGTGATATTTTGATATTTTTTTTGTAATCCGTAAAGTACCTAAATATACTTTATTTGTTTTTGTTTTTTATATTCTTTTCAGTCTCCAAGAGTGAAGAAACGTTAAAAGGCGAAATTGATAAATACGATATCGCTACTAATACTACATGTGATTTTTCAAATCAAAGTTTTACAGACTTAGCTAAGAAAAATAGTACAGGATCCCTTTGTGCATATATTGAAAGTTTTAATGAAAAAATATATGGTGGACGTAAACTATCTCTATCGCCTATTTGTTCCGTTAACACGTGGGATAAGTATTCCACAACTCCAATATACGTAACCAATAATACAACTGGATTTGCATTTTGCAAAGGCGATACTCTGGACAAGGCTAATTTGTGTGATTTTGGCGATAATCCATCACGTAAAATGGAATGGATTATAGAAAAAAACAAAAACAGTCCTATTAAGACTAAATCCAAGCAAATTTTACGAATATACGAAACCAAAACAAATGTAACTATTCATATGATCGACAATACAGAAGGTTTTCAAAACAGCAAAGATGCTAATATCGATAAAAGTGCACCACAGATGTCAAGATACACTAATGTCAAGGATATAACAACATCTGTTTCAAGGATAACAATGACTAGTTATGAATTTGATAATAACTGTACCCAAACACATAGTCAAATATCTCAAAATCATTTAAATATCAAAAGTGTTGATAAGTCTACGGATTTGTCAAATGAAAGAAAGCTTACAAGTAACCTACAACCCCTTGATGTAATGTTAGCGAAAGAAAATAATAATAATTTCAACTACAACAATAATAACACTACGACAGTCTGTAGAATAGATCCGAATCAAAGACGTTGTCAAGTCTCGCCAGCAATAAGAGTGGCACGATTTATGAAAAATTTCGAAGAGGAATTACTTCCTCTAACTCAAATGCTAAATGAGATAAAATGCAAGTGTGTCGGTTTAGGCGTATTGGATCGATTATGTGGTGAATTCATGACGCCCACTCAAAAAAGCATAATTTATAGACCAGTTTCTAATTTCGAATACATTATTGATGAACCAAATAGCCAACAAATCAATAATGTTAAGTCTAATCGTGTGGTTTACACGTTTCTTTTTAATGGTTAACGTCATGTTATGGTTATTTGTGTTCAAACGAATTTCTTTTTTAATGTATTTATTTAAAAAAATACTGTTTCACGCACATATCTCTTTATTTTAGTCATGTATTATTTAGATAAACTGATCAGGTATGTACCTATCTCTTATTATCGTACTAAATCGCAGACTGTACTTATTAATAATTTTGAAACTATCTTTCACTTTAGCATCATGAAGAAAAACGCCGATTTAGGAGCACAACTAGTCAAGAGCCTAACCTTTGAAGTAGAAGCTACACCGCAAGATAATGCCATAGAAATTAAAAATACACAAAACATGACTCCTCTTAACGTAAAAGTTAGAGTTCGCAAGAAAAATGACGGGACTTCTTTTGTGAGAAAAGGGGTAATCGCTGTGCCTAGAATTGATCTGCCAGATACCCCTATAGAAAGACTTCGATTGGCTAGCAGCGACCACACTATCATGTCTTTTAATATGCTGATGGAGGCTGACCTTGAGAAGAAAATGGCTAAAAAGACAAAAAGAAGCTTTTTTGGTAAGGTTCATTGATTAATTATTGCTTGTACATAGCCACTTGTGTTACTGTTTTTTTATCCCGCTAATATAATAAATGTGAAAGTATAGATGTTTAGGATACTTATAAGTTTAGTAGTAATATTAGCTTCAAATATGCTATTTTATTTATAAATAGTTCCGTAAAAATAAATAATAATTTAACTGCTAGAATTGTAAATTATTGTTATATGGCTTGTAGGTATTTGCTTAGGAGTACAAGGAGACGATGATACTGATGACTTCCAGTACATGCCAAGCGCATCAAGTCTAGAGAAAGACAGCAGATCAGACTCTGGAGTTGTGAAACTCAAACATATGAGACCAACTGTCAGAACAGTTGTTACAGAAACCAGTTCGTCATTAACGTCTAGAAAAAAAGATAAGTTTTTTGGAAAATGCAAACCAGGTAAGAAGCAACGAAAATGTACCCTGCTATAAGTCACAAACTGTAAGTATAGTTACAAAATAAAACTATTTCTTTACCCATTAAATGTGTCCTTTATTATTCACGTCAACTTACATGAAAATATGACTTTTGCAGGAGGCTGCTTAGACCCACCATTTGGTGAAGACAAATACGCTTACAAACCTCAACAAACAAGCTATAAAGCTCCAATAGACGATGCACAGGAACTGAATTTAGAAGAGCCCGCTGATAAAATATGCTTGAAGAAAAAGACAGTAGAAGTTAAAGATTCCAAAGTTAAAACTGAACCTGACGGTAATGTAGATAAATCAATTTTAAGCTTATATCAAGGAGAAGCAAGACCCGAAGTCGAAGAAAATGAGTCAGAATCCATTATTACTTACCCACCAGGATTATCTTCTAGTGGTCTGCTTATGGCCGACGAAAGAAATGAGAAAAATGTAGTCAGAAGAACATCCGGGGCTAGGCATTCTAGAAAGTCTTTTAATGAATTTAGCGCCGAATATTTCAGTCCTCCTCGTACACCAAGAGATAGTAAAGATTCTCAAAGGGATAGAGGAAAATCTTTCACAAAGGAAATATTATCTCCTAACCAAGCGACGGCCAAGTCAATATCACCAGCTGGCTATCTACAAGATCTCGAAAAGTATGATTCAAAAGATAATATCATTTCAGGAACAGAACTATTTCCTCAGAAAACTGCGCTTACATCATCCTTAGATGGCATAACTTTAGAACCTCTGAATGATTTGGAAAGAAAACCTGATTCTGGAGCTACTTCTGCTTTGGCTGGAGTTGGTCTTGCTACTACAGGGCTAGTGGGCTTAGGAATTGTCTCAGGTACAAAAAAAGATACCGATAAATCTGCAGAAGTAGCTACAAATGGTACTTTAGCCGACAACGCAACTCAAAAATCTGTACCGGAAATATCATCGGCACAAGATTTTACTCCAGGATCTGTTGCTATAACAGGATTGGATGAAGTCGGAGCTGCCACAACAGGAAGAGTGGGTTTAAAAGCTTTAGGTACAAAGGAGGAGATTGATAAACTTACCGATCATAAAGAAAAAACATTGCAAATATCAGAAGGAACCTCAACAAGAAATTCTATGGATAATGACGTGGATACAAATACTAACAGAGGCCTACGGTCAATAAAAAGAGCAATAATAACAGGAACTGATGACGATGAAGAAATTAATCCAATAATACCATCTCAGGAATATGTGGATCACGGAGACACTGAAAGAGATCTTTTATTTCATGGAGTCGACTTAGTAGAAGGATCTGAGAGACGTATCTCACAGTTGGGAAATACATTTTTGAATAGACCTATTCATGACGAGACGTACAAAGATCTAGTACCAACTGGCATGCCAACCACTGAAGGCTCAGAAACAGGTCGTTCACGCACAGAAAGACTAAGCAATGAAGGCGTTGTCGACGACGATCCAACGATAGGAATGGAAGTTATTGGAGACTCTGAAAGAGGATTTACACCAATGGGTCAACCAATACATGATAGTGCTGATAGACGTCCTTTGTCAGGGAGAAGAACAAGTGGTTCTGAAGGAAATTTACCCTACACTGAAAGAGCAATGAATGAAACAAACGATGTTAGTTTTGCGCCTAGAGGAATAACAATGAATGACAGATCTAAAGAAATTTCTCAACTTAAGGAAAGAGGAACGTTTGAGAATGATCAGGATTATTTGGCTCAGGGTTCAGAACAGGGTTATCTGCCATCAGGTAGCGATCTTCATCAAGAAAAACATGGTGTTGAAAATATGGCTAATGGTGCTGAGAAAATGTTTTCGCCGATGCGAAGGGCGATGAGTGCTGGTAGTAGTGCTGGTATGGATCCAGAATCGAGGTCTAGAGAAATCACTGTAGTTGGCGGGTCTGAAAAAGCTATACCACCAATTGGAATCGCTGAAATCCCTCAATTGATAGAAACAGGAATGTATGAGGGTGCTAAGGAATTATTGCCTCATGGTTCAGAAAATGGTTATCCACTTACAGGCAGAGAACTAAGTCAGTATAACCATGGAGAACTTGGTGATAGAAGTATGACTGATGATTTCGAGACTACTTTTTCCCCCACGCGAAGAGCTATGGGAGCCGAGGACAGAGTTTTGAGATCTGGAGAAGACACTGTAGTAGGGGGGTCTGATAGAGGTATTCCACCGATGGGAATTTCTAATAAAAACCTCGCAGATACAGGATTAGCAACAACATCATTGCAAAGAACGGCTATAGACGGCAATAACCATGACACTTCTCGAGAAATGTTCGGAAAATCTGATCGAGATTTTACACCATCGGAATTAGGAAAGAATGGAAAGGATAAAGATTTTTCTGCAACTAAGGATGTTAATAGAGGTTATCCCTCTGCTCCAGAGCTACCAGGAGGCAATCCACCTTGGGCAAATATTCCTACTCTGACGAAATATAGAGACAAGTATGGAAAAATTATCGAAGATTTTGAAAGAGATAATATTGCCGGTAATGTGTCCCACAAAGGGAAAAATACGGTAGTTGGAATGGGTATGGAACCGACAGGTGATATTTTAGAACAAGCACGAAAAAAAGTTGGTATATTTGGAAATAAAGATGGCAGAAGAGGGTCTAGAGAATCAATATTTTTGAACCTTGCTTTCCAGGCCTACCAAGATGATAATCAAACGGCAATCAAAACTTTGGACAGTTCAAAAGATCAAGATCCAGACAAGGTACTTCTAGTGAAAAGTCTACTCAGGCCTCATGAGAAATCTGGCATATCGGTTCCCATTGACTCCAAACATGTGATGAACATAGCGATAAGCTCGGTGCCAGTAATTTACCAGCGTAAATCCAAAATTCCGAAACCGATTTCTAAATTTGATTCAGGTAAGAAGACACTATTTGTTACCCTGATATAATAATGTGAGAAAGAATAAAAATTGCTAATAGGCTTCTAATAGGTACACCTCAGAAGAATATGACCGTAAAATAACTATATATCGTACTGTCCTCCTTATTTCGATAATGTCACAAAACTTAATTTATCAATCATGTCATGATGACATGACCCGTTATGATCTAACACGCTCATATTTTTCAGGAAAATCTGACAACAGTAACAGTACAATATCCTTCAAGGAAATAGGCAACGACCCTCACGCAGCATTATCCATGGTCTTCCACCAAGAGCTGGTTCCTCTGGAAAGCATCATCAGAAGCCTGAAAGAGGACATCGATTCGCTGGCAGCGCAGCAGATGATGTTGACCGACAGACTTGGAACTCAGAGGTTAACCGACATATATGGAACCCAGAGGTTAACAGACAGATCCCAGAGGCTCAGACCAGCGTTCACCAGAAAATGTGGATGTTTAAAACGGGTTTCAATTATGCGTCCTGAATAAAACTAAATCATCTTTTGTTATGTATTTTTGTCCTTGAATAAAATCAAATTATATTGTCATTGTTTTCCACTTTATTTGGATACCTTCCGACTTTATCATCATTATCATAGTGAGTTGACAGAGAGACGTTACCCAGAAAAAAAAACATGTGGTACTTTAAGGGAAGGTAAAGACTTGTATTTTAGTAAATTGTAAAAAAAAAGACGGACCTTCTGTCAACAACCCCGCATTGCCGCCAACAGCCAGAAAGCCGGAAGCCACGTCACCGCCCTGCCTACCACGCCATCTTGGATGCCAAGCCTGAGGTGGGGGGTGACGAGCCAGCCAAATTGCCCGCCATCTTGTTTGGTTCGACGGTTGAAGTGTGCTAAGTGCAAAATATCTACTGTACCAAATAAATACAAGTTCAAATAGAATCTGTTTTTATTTCTGTTCTCACAAAATATTAGGTCACCGGTCTCTTCCGCATACAAACGCCCAAGGACTAATAATTGTTCTCAGGAGTTCTACCGAGATCAAATTATGGCACTCTCCACAGCACTCAGAACATTAGAAATACCATTCAACCAACGCTTTCAATAGAGAAGGATAGGATATTGAATTCCTTGGTATAATCAATCAACTGTGCTATGTCATAGAGGATCTTATAAACTATGCTGATGAGAATATTACAATACTGCTCTTACTTGAGCGAGTCGAGTACCTAACCTACTGATAATGATAATCAAACCGATAATTTACCAGAGAGGAGACGATTTTAAGTTAAATTAAATAATTAAGCATTTCGATACCAGCTGGTCAAACATAAATAGCACTTCATGCCATGATGAAAAAACTGCTTATTACGTGTTAGTGAAATATTGCTGTTTATTAGTGGAACTACAGCCGGTTATGTACAGTTTATAAGATGCCTATTTATAAGCATGAAAATACTAACTTTTTGGACAAATAAATTCACTCAGATCATTAGACTACCATTGATATGATAACTCCCAGTCTGAATAAGTACATACATAAACATAACATATGCATAGTAACATATGGAACTAAACTTTGCAAATATTTGTATTGTCTGGAAATCGAACCCACAACCTTCAGCAAAGCAAGCACTATACATTGTGTTATTTAATTATGGCTCAGCCAGACCAGATATATTCTTTGGCCCAGACAGTCTACATTGTATTTTTATCATGATTGTATTGTCTGTACCTACCCGTACAAATTTTATCAATGAAAGCTTGATAACGATAAGATACGGTAGGAGAAGTGAAAGGCACATTAAAACATTATAAATGTCATACATAGGATGTTGTGTGATCTTTTACGCATTTTATTATTGTACAGCTAATAATTTACAAACTTCATAATTTATGTAAAAAAACTTTTCAGAATCAGTACCTAACGCCATAAACGGAAAATTAAGAGAATATTGACTGCATTGAAACTTCTTTAGGCTCGTTGAGGTCGGGTGACGGAAATACGTCACGGCTGGGGACGGAAGTCGAAATGCCAAAAATGTTAAAGAAGTTTTACTTCAACACGTGTTTTTATTGAAAACGATTTTGCACGACTCCATTGATTGCTTGACTCTACCTCCCTTAAAAACCGTTTGTTTTGAGAACCGGTGATAAACTTAACCGAGATTCAGGTGGTCTGTCTGTAGGTTAAAAGGCTGTTTCGGATACTACAGGTAACCAAAAAACCGGCTTTGTTTATCTTTTAGCCAATAAACCGTTAGTCGTCTGCACGTGCGTTGCGGTCGATTGCCTTTAGAAATTCTACTTATAAGATCTTTATTAATTCATTTCATTCCCTAAATTTTCTTTCATTTCCTAAAGCTAAT